>JACJUY010007360.1:14752-44410 GCA_014220935.1 Platorchestia sp. MABIK
GCTGAACGATGCAATTTGAGTTTGCTGTAATATAAAATGATACCAAATCATACACACGCACGAGAAATCATTATACAGAAACACGGTTATCCGACCTACAGGAACAGGAACACGGTTATCCGACCAGCAGGAACGGGAACACGGTTGACGGGCACGGCACCGCTTGTGGGCTTTTACCTCTTTTGCATACATGATTTGGGTATTATTAAAATGACTGCCAATAACCCATTTTACCTCGCCATAGCTGGTGCGTTGGTTTGTCTGCACCGCTATGATTTCCTCTTCCAGTTTATAGTAAAAACAAGCATGAGAGCTAGCAGGATGTTGCTCATCACAGTTGACACATCGGGGAAATTTGATGCAGGGCAGTTTGTGCTGCTCTTCCACATGGTTAACCCGCACGACAGGACTTGGCACCGTGCCCAAAGTCCTGACACTTGAAACGATGGGGCTTTGGCACATACTGACGCACAGAACATCTTGTCCATTCTATGTCCACGGACTGTGGTAGGTGGCAGCAATCAAAAGTGTGGATGTATATCGGTGAGGGCGTCAAAACGCCTTGCTCAAATCGCCTTGCTCAAATCTCTTGTTCCGGTACAAAGCCTTCACTTCAAATTGCTTCAGTTCCTTCAGGAGACGATTGTCACTGTACTGGCGGTAGTTGGCGCACCAGATGGTACCCTTGCACTCATTAAGCCTGTCATGAGGAGACACCTGTACGCCGACTCTCACAAGGGACCTCAGGCCTAAGATAGCCGCCAGTGGCAAAGTTGGGGAAGATCCAGTACAGGTGTCTGTTTGTGGAAGCCGGGTCATAACCAATGGTGTAGTGGGAGAATTTTCCATGTTGAAATAAAGTTATGGTTTCACTTGTCACCCTGAGCTGGCACCAAGTTCAGACGGCCGCCTACAAGGGGATCCCTGATGTTGAGCACACGCAGTCCCAACAGGAACGCTAGCTAGGTACAGGCATAGCAGTCAAAGTGACCAGGATCAGTAGGTTGATGCGCTTGACTAGTCAAAGACGCGTTCCCGCATGCCAAGGACGTTTAAGCAGCCCTCTGTATACCCAGCTGCTCCTCCCACTAACCCTCGTCGCATTCAACTTCAAACTGGCAGGACGGGCCTTGGTTCATGCTAGACCCCAAGTAGAGGACAGATCATGATCTAGGGAAAAGCCAGGTCATCAGAAAAGAGAAAATCAGCACATATCCATATAGAAGGTCCAGGTCAGTAGGGTGGTCAAATGCTGCTATCTCTCTTCGTCTGACTCCTCAATCCAGGCCACTCTGCCATGGTTGAACCTGGGTATCATAAAGGCACGCAAGCCCTCTCCCCACGACAAGAGCGAGACGGCGGGAGGGGGTTGAGCCAGTCTGGCTCACAAGTAAGAAACTCAGAAAAACCATCCCATTAGGTTAGCAGCTGTATTGAATGTTTTGTCGTATCTTCAACTACAAGAAAAAGCTTTTGGGAAACATGCATTTTCTTATACTGAGTATGCACAAAATTTATTATATGCTATGAAACAGAATTTTAATACGAAAGTTTGATTCTAAATCACAGTTACCCTAGATCTTTTTTATTCAAGATAGAACTGTAGGTTGTTATAAAGGCTCTGACTGTTATCAGCCCTCATCTTGGAGTTCAAGTTGAGTTCAGATGAAAAACTTTTGGTAATTATAAACAAAATCTGAAACAATGAGTTTGTTTCTCAAATTACCATCTCTTTAGTTCTTTTTCAATTTTGCAACCTATTGAAATTATTTTCTTTGGGCCTAATTTTGCTCTTTTCTTCTTATGTTCTTTCTCCATTTTTCTCGTGCATCTAAGATCATGCATGGCCTCTATGGTTAT
The DNA here is from genome assembly GCA_014220935.1 of Platorchestia sp. MABIK. Lineage (NCBI taxonomy): Eukaryota > Metazoa > Arthropoda > Malacostraca > Amphipoda > Talitridae > Platorchestia > Platorchestia sp. MABIK. The sequence continues at coordinate 16,613 of JACJUY010007360.1, forward strand.
ACTTCTTCTCTGCTCACTCCACCTAGTATTTCTCGAAATATTTTCCCCACCTGTTCCTAGTCATTTGTACAGCTATTCAAGCCCTTCTTTCTTCCTGTTATTCTAAACATGCAAAAGGATTTGATGTGATTGCTACTTGAACAGTAAATTTGCTTCAGACCTTGGAGAGTAAAGATTTGATTGTCTGTTCCAAGAATAAACAAGCTGAAAAGAACCTACCCAGGGTCAAAAGTTTTATTCCAAAGTTTGTCAAATTTTGTGATTTTCAAATCAGTTTGTGCAAATTTGGAAAAGAATAAGCGATGGTAAGAAAATTCTGATGAGACATGAAAATAATCTGATAAGCTTCAAAATTTATGAAGTCTGATAAAACATAATTTTACTTAGAAACCAATTCTGATGTAATTAATTGTTTTTAGGCTAAGATTTTGGAACATTTTAATTAATCCTTGTGAACTTCAAAATTTATTTCTTAGTATTTGATTAAATCCCAGTAACTGAATTTTATTGGTGAATAATTTTCCTTGAGAAATAAATTTCTAAGCATTTCATTGATGTAGTGGGAACCTTACTATTCTCCATTTATATAACTATTGTAGTTTTCCAAGTATAATTGATCCTCAGGATACATGTTTTTCCCTGTGATAAGGAATTTGAGCAACTCCTTATTTTAATTGTCTGTGTTTTCCTGAAAATATTCTTCCTACAATATAAACAATATTCTACTGTTTGTTGTGGCTTTCATTTCTTGGTAGTACATTGTATATAACCTGGTATTGTTTGAATTAATGATCTCATATAAATCCATTATTGAATGCATACTGCTAACAATGCATTGGTAGTACATTGTGTATAACCTCGTATTGTTTGAGTTAATGATCTCACATAAATCCATTATTGAATGCACACTGCTAACAATGCATTGGGAGTACATTGTGTATAACCTCGTATTGTTTGAATTAATGATCTCATATAAATCCACTATTGAATACACAATGCAATGAACAAGCAGTTCAAGATTTGAACAGTGAATGCTGCCAATTTTCTAGGACATTGGAATGAATGTGATAAAATGTGTAAGCATGATCTACCAGGTAGGAAACAGTTGAATTCAGTATGTGCTGTTTATCTTCATGATCTTCTTTTCATCTTGCAGTCTGTATTGAGTTATTTCTTGAGTGAGTGCACTGCTTGTTTTCATTTTAGTTTGAAGTAGTGGCTAGCACTAAAAAAAAATAACAAGCAAATTTTTAGGAGTTAGCTCTGTGAATAATTCTGAAAACATGACAACATTGTGGTATTTTGTGTAGATGATGTCACCTCATTTTGGCAATGTGAGCCCTTGAGAAAACAAAACTTCTCTTATCCATACTGTAAGTTTAATTTTTTCTTCCGTTTAAGTTTTGAAAATAAATACTGATTTCAAGCTTACTCCTTGACTACTAATTTCTTTTTATTTGTTGCTGTAATTTTATAACTTGATCTGCAAAAAAGAGCTATTGGTAAACTTTATTTCCACATAAAGGGTAAGCTCAAAATTTTTCAGAAATTTGAATACGGAATATGAATATAGTAGCTTTATTTGGAACCACAGTTATTGTAGATCTTATGTGAGTATCAAATAGCAAACTATGCAATTAGTTGTTTCCATTTCTATTTATTCATAGATTTTCCGGATTTAAGATGTAATAGCAAACCCCTCTTATACGAATTTACTTTTCTAGCTGGATGATGCAAGGTTTTGAGCTGAATAACAGGTAGACTTTTTCCTGGAGTAGAAGAGGTTTCTTATTTTGTTACTTTATTTCTTAATTTTTTCAGAAACACCTCTCACTGTGCTCATTTCTATGTGAAAGAGTGGAAAAACATCCTGTGCTTAGATTCTTCTCAGTTTCCACCATTCCCTCTAATTCTATACTAGGTTGGTTTTGTCTTTCTCCTTCCTCTCTTTGAAACACTAGTGTCTTGATTAGAGAGGGTTAAACTAACTTACCTAATTTATGGATAAACGAATGAATGGGATTTGAAAGACCTTTTTATAAGTCTGTGGGGACAAGAAGTGAACTGAAAATTATTAACTATAATTACACATTCATAAAGTTTCCAAATATCAAAAGTTATCAACTATTTTGGTCATCCATTGTTAATAGATGAATCACAAATGTTCAATGGGGAAAAACTTACCTTTTTAGCTCAGGATAGCTTCCCATTTTAGATTGATAAGTGATAAATGTTGAACAGGAAACAGCGGTACAGCTCAACAGCCATCGCTCCACACCCAGCATGAGGCATGCAACGGTTGTGGTGCACAAGCTGACGGCTGATGAAATTATGAAGTTGTGCTGCATGACTGACTTCACTAAGCAGGAACCTGCAGCAGAGGGCACAGAACTTGGTGAGGCTTTATTTGGGTCTCATGGTGACCTGAAAGTTAGTCTGCTAATTATAAAGAATAAAATGAGACAAAGATATTTCAAAAATACTGCTGAAAATATTCAGTTATTTACTTCAATTCCCTTTCTGACATTAACATCAGAAGTAGGTGCCATCAGAAGCAAAAGAAAAGCAAATTAATTATTTATTTATATTTTCAACTAATAATATCAGGAGAAATATTGCAATGACGTTAGTAGATATCAAACCTTTTTGTTATTTGGGTGCTGGATTGCATAGTAATTCAATTCATTGAACTTAAGATTGATAATTTTGATAGGATTGTTAATTCTTACACAAAATTTTTCAATGTCATTTCAGATACACTGTTGTAGATGCTGGAGATTTTTTCCATGTTGTAGTTCATTTGAAATTTTCCTCTCAATGCTTATCAACTGCTCTTTGTGACTGATGGATTATTTGAATCTAATCCATAAAGACTGAGAAAATTCAAAGTAGTTGATGTGTTGCTAATGATTTAACTAGTTGTTAAGTTTTATTCTGTTATTCTAGGGCTATGTGTTACTTTGTATTCCAATCCATGTAAATACTAGGTTAGGTTTAAAATTGTTTCTCCATTTCATTTTTATGAATATAAACTGGAGAAAAATTTAAAATTTTCCTATTCAATACACGCTTCTTATTCAAAACATGTTCACGGATTAAAACTTGAATAGCTTTGAGTTTTTTCCAAACAAATTTTTGCTGCACTGTTTTCAGTTGTGGTCGTGTTTATAGATATGTTTTGCATGAGCTGGTAACCTGTTTGATTGTGAAAGGTGTCTCACAAATATTTTTTTGTGTACTCCTATGAGCGTTAGTCAATCTAGAACTCGCTGAATCTGAGCATTTGTTTCTGCTTATTGTCCAGTGTACTTCTACAAATACGAATATAAATGTAATGAACGTGAATGATTTGTTCAAGTGGGTGTAATTTTTACTAATCTACTGCATAGATTACCTCATCATTAATATCCAGAGAGAAGTGAAAATTTGTTACTATTGTATAATGTGTATTTGGTGTAGAGGATTGTCTATAGAAAGTAGTGAATTCAGTTTAATTGAAGCAAATATGTCTATATGAAGCTACACTTCCTGGATTCAGTACAAGACTTTGTTTTTGTGGAACCAGAACAAGTAGCTTTTTTTTTTGCCACAATTTTTTTTCAGCTCATGGCTGTTTTATTTTTCAGCACTTAGTGCTATCTTCTTCAACTTCTGTCATGTTTTATAAATGTTTTTCTAGTTTTGATGTTTCTCTGCTTGGCCGATATTGTATTGAAACACATCTTGAGCATAGATTTTCCATACCTTTAACCCCATACTAACCAGTGCCTTCTCCCCTCTCTCTTTGAAACATTTTTGAGTGGTTAGAAAGCCTTGAACTCATTTTATAATCTAATGCCATTAGTATGGACAAATAAATGCTTCATGTCATGAAAAAGATGTGAAACCTACCATGTGGCTTACTAGTATGCTGTAAGTTAAGAATATAATGATCCCTCGTTTATTGCGGTTGGACCGTTCCGAGACTGGCGCCGAGATAACTGAGTTTCTGAAAAGTAGGGACAGCATTTTTACCATATTCATTTAATATGTATTTGAACTGTTTCAACATTTCTTGTACTGTTATTAACCCACATTTGTGGTACAGTACTCTATTAATAACAGGGACTACTTTTAAAAAATAGCACTTTAGAGATTAAAATTTTTTTTGTGTTCACATCGCGCGATTTTCGAGAATTTTTTAAAAACTGTGAAGTACTTTCCAAATGCATATTTTGGAAAATACGCGATTGCCAAACCGCGATGTAACGAGGGAACATTTCCTTTATAGGTCTCAAAATAAAAAAATTAGTGTGAAAAGGAAATTAGCGCTCCCAGGGGGACTATGTGAGGGCCGAGCTAAAGGTTAGGTAGGCTTTCTTTTTGTTAAAATAGATTAGGTTTTTGTTTTGTTATGAACCATTTTTTTTGGTTCTCTGCTGTCCTGTTTTTAAGCACCTACTACTTTCTTCTTCAAATTTTTCTTGTTTCATGAACTTCTTTCTTAGCTTACTGTTTCTATGCACCTTGTGCATAGATTCTGCATTCCCTCAACTCTATACTAAATGGTCTCTCTTGGAACATCTTTGTTGTGGTAAAGGGAGGCTAAAACTTTCTTGTATAATAATAATAATAATAATGAACGTGAAAATAACTAGATTTATGATAATCTTGCGCCAGAACTACCTCCAAGAAAATTGAGTGCTACTGTTTCTACACTGTTCATTTTTTTTTTTTCAGATATTTCTCTTATGTTTTCGCAGCTAGCTGTTAAAAGCTAGCTGTCATTGGCAGCTAGCTGTTAAAAGAGAACCTCGAAATGAATTTAGATAATTTATCTTTGTTAATAGCAAAAATATAAATGAAATTCATCACATTGACTGTTTAGCTAAATAAAAGTAATTTTTCTGTATTCTATATTTTCTGTTTTGTTTGAATATTTTTGTTGCTTTCAGTTGACGTGCCAAATTCCTGGAGTCCTCCAAAGGCAATGAATATCAAGAAAGAAGACCCTGATCCTGGGCTGGTTGAAATCGCACTCAAGGTGGAACCCATCGACCATCATCATGAACCTCAGGTACTGAGGATGGTTGAATTGTATTCCAGTACATTTGATTCACTTTTCATTTTGTCTTTGATTCAGTTTCCATTCTAATAGAATACTGAATAGCATGACTGAGAAAATATGAATGATTGTTAAAATTCATTCAACAATTTTATTTGGTGTGGATTTGTGTTTTTTTAAATTGTTTGGCTTAACGCTTTAATAGAACACTGATTTATTTCTGAATGATGGCACAAAAAAATAGTGCACCGATAAAACATTCTAGTGAATTTTCATTAACTAAAATTTTTTTTCACTAGAACCCCCACCAAGCAGGTTGAAGTCAAATAAATCAAAGATTTTGAGAATTCAAAATAAATTTTCATTGAAGCCTGAAGAAAATAATTTTTCTAATGTCAAGGTTTTGTTTGTTATCCATTCCATTCAAGAATAATCAGGTGCTCGTAAGCCTGAAGAAGAGAATGTAAATAACAATAACGCGTCTAGATATCTGTGAAATCATAAGAAATCAAACTTCAAAAATTGACAGTTTTTTCTGAGGACACTGCTAAATGTAAGGTCAAAGTCGTGAACGAATGTAAACGCTAATTTAGAGGAGCCACCGGGATAATGTTGAAAGCCTCTTGACTTCAGAGCTTTCATACAAGAAGTGATGTTAAATTATTTTTATATTTACCAATATATGTACATGTAGACATTTATATGAATATATGGGCGGAGTATTTTGAGGAACTGCTGAACGTGAAGGATGATGAATTGCGAGAGTGGTAGCTGTTAGAAGTGGTGTTAGAATGCCTGTGTTTGGAGAAGTTAATAGCAGTCAAATAAGAAGTGTAGAAGTGAAAGGTGCATTGAGTTTGATGAAAAATTGGAAAGCTCCAGGTATGGGTGGCTGCACGGTTGAATGTCTAAAGAAAGGAGGAAATGTAGTTGTAGAATGGTTGGTACGTTTATTTAATGTGTGTTTTGAGGCTAGTAAAGTGCCTGTAGATTGGAGTAGCGCATGTGTAGTTCCATTGTACAAGGGGAAAGGTGACAGGTATGAGTGCAGTAATTCCAGAGGTATAAGTCTACTGAGTGTCGTTGGGAAGCTGCATGGAAAAGTTTTAATTAAAAGAGTGAGAATGATGACGGATGGATCAAATGTTTGCTGTTAGGCAGGTGAATGAGAAATACTTGGCAAAATGAAAAGATGTAGATTGGACATTTATGGATATGGAGAAAGTGTATGACAGGGTGGACCGTGAGGCATTGTGACAAGTTGTAGGCTAGTATGGAGTGGGTGGGAGACTGTTGAATGCGATCAAGAGTTTCTACATTGATAGCAGAGCATGTGTGAGAGTAGGGAATGAGGCGAGTTATTGGTTCCCAGTTGTGACAGGCGTGAGACAGAGATGTGTGATGTCGCCGTGGTTGTTCAATTTGTTTATGGATGGCGTAGTGAGAGAAGTGAATGCCAGAGTGTTGGGAAAGGTGCATAGTTGGTGGGACTAAATGGTATGATTTGGGAAGTGTGTCAGCTGTTGTTTGCAGATGATACAGCGCTTGTGGCTGATTCAGAGGATAAAGTGCTGAGACTGGTCGCAGAGTTTGGTAGAGTGTGCGAAAGGTGTAATTGAGGGCAGATGTAAATAAAAGTAAGGTGATAAGATGTTCAAGAGGTGGAGTGTTTGGAAGATAGGATGTGAGGATGAATGATGAAGTGTTAGAGGAGGTAGAGCATTTTAGGTACCTCGGGTCGGACGTGGCAGTGAAGGATAGTATGGAAATAGAAGTGAGGCATCGTTTGAAAGCTTAATCGTGCCAGTTTTGCTGTATGGAGCAGAGTCTTGGGGTTTGAGAGCAGCTGAGAGGAGGAAGCTGGATGTGTTTGAGATGAAGTGTTTGAGGAGCATATGAGGAGTAACATGAAGAGATAGGATCAGGAATGAGTTGGTTAGGAGGCAAACGGGTGTTGTCAAAAAGATGAGCAGGCGGGTGGATGAAAGAGTGCTTGGATGGTTTGGGCATGTTGAAAGAATGTATGGTGAGCGGCTAGTAGAAAAGATTTATACGTCGGAAGTGAGTGGTATTAGAACGCGAGGTAGGCAACGCATGAGTTGGATGGATGGGATGAAACGTGCTTTGTATGAGAGGGGTCTGACCGTGGACGTGGCGAGAGGGATGACTGCGGCCAGAAGTGAGTGGAAGCAGTGCAAATGACAATTATATTTCTTGACACGGCCCGCGTGTGATGGAGTTGACCTGTCTTGTGCGGGGGGAGAAGCTGCACTCAATGAAGCGGTCGGGGTAAACCAGCCATGGGCTGTCGGGCCTGACTGTGGGAGATGGTTGTGCTGGGCTACTACTGATCCGGGCAGTTCTGGTGCGGCCAGTGCTGCCTCTCTCGCCACCTAGATTAAGGGTGATTGATTGTGGCCTGCTGTCAGCTACCCTCCCGTAGGGAGGAGAAGCCTGTTATATACGTATATGTATACAAAGTAAAGATATGCACACAGGAAGCACTCGTTATACGGTACATATGCATTCCTGAAAATTTTGCCACAAATCGAAATTAACCATAAATCAAATCCATAATATCATGCAATAATCAGAAATGTGTTCCAGTACGTAAAAAGTCACCCCCACTGACATGAAAGTACATAAAAATAGTCCTTTGGAAATATGTAAAGTACTGTGCAAAAGTACTGCAAAGTACTGCAAAAGTATATGTGTTTTATAACGGCCTTGCAGTGGCCGAGTGTACAGAACGCTTGCGTTCTGTGCTTCATGCACGGGTTCGAGCCCTGTGCGCAGCGGTTGGCATGAAAAACGCTGACGCGGCAAATCAGGGTCGTTGCCTGCAGTGTGGTCACTGTCCTCAAGGAATGTTACCTGGGCACTAAACGAGAGGAAAATAAGGCCTTGAAGCTCGGGCGTGACTAGGGGCCTGGGGAACCCCTATCATGTACATTCCCTGTAAGAGTATCATGTCAATGATGCTCAGCCACTCTTTACTAAAAGAGAAAATGGCTTGGTATATACCATATATACTGTGCAAAAGAAATGAACAAAGGATTTTTATTTACCTCTCAATTGACTCGTATTCTATCAGATGATGTCCCTCTCGAGCTCCGTTGCAGTCTCTCAAGCAAGCTTGTTTTATAACGGTTCTTCAACACCGTCCAGACTGTCGACTGGGCTAGGCTCAAGTTTTGACTTTTTGCAGATGTACTTTCTCCCTGATCTTTCCTCTTCAAAATACCTAAGTTTACATCAAATGTCAGACTAGACTACAGAGCGGCCTTGGTTAACGACGGTACCGAGCCACGACGTTTCGTGGATACGACACAATCTCTGATAGATCAGTAAAACAATTATGTTCGACCTACGACGGAATTACAACATTATTTTTATGTTACAGAAGTGTCTTGTTATGTGCTAGAGTATAACTTCAATATTCATACTGTACTGCATTAACAAAGTTCAGTAACTTGGTGCATATGTACGTGTGTGCTGTATTTAGGTGGTATGTCCTGACTTGAACTAAAATTCTGGTTAAAATGCATAAAAACGGAGCTCTGTCGTAAACTGATTACCCCCTGTACTCCTTTTTCGCTTTACCTTTTCAACTCCAGCAGTGTCTGCTGAACATTTTGGGGTCATTTTGGGTGCGTCGTTGTGAGTTGTGAGAATATCCACAATTCCTTGAGCCTGCCGAGAAATAATAGCCAAATTAGGATTGGACCACGACTGTTAGGTGATTGCCGTATTTCAGTGCTCATTGTAGTGTTTCCATTTGTGCTGAATTGATATTTTCATTCATTTTTTTATATTTTTTTTCATTATTGAAAAAGTGAAACTTTTTGTTGTAAAATCGATGGATTTGGTATATTTCTACACATTGCTTAGTACCACTCATGATTTATGCTGAAAAATTTGCTTGTGTTAGACTGCCTCACGTGGTGCAAATAGATCTTAACCATAAAATTGTGTTATTTTTCACAGGCTGCTTCAAGTACTGTTCTCTCTACACTCCCTTTCAAAAAAGAAGCAATTAGGCCCTCTGCTTTGGTTCGTTCAGAGCATACAGCGGCAGAGGACGAGTTGAGAAGCAGCCCTGGAGCGTGTGACACAACATCTGTTCATCAAGGATCTACATGCAAATCTCAGATGAACGATGATCGGCTACCATCAGATATGTCGAGTAAAATCAGTGAAATGAATGTTCAAATTCCTGACAGGGTCAAATCACAGCCTTGTCTGTGCGCTCATTGCGATTACGAAACTTACCGTAAGGATGAGCTTAGGCTTCACCTCCGTGATGAACATCAATTAGGATTGTGTGTGAAGTGCATGTTTTGTGATTTTTCGTCTCTTTATTCACGTAGATTGAAAGAGCATGTGAAGGTAAAACATAGTAACGAAAAAATGTTGAAGCGTCTGTCATGTGATTACAAATTTTCTAGAAGAAAATTGATGAAACAAAAAGAAATTGGAGATTTTATCAGTGGACAATTTTATCAGAGCGAGTTGTGCGATAATTCCTCACCCAGCAGGTTGAGGATTAATCAACCCCAGTTAAAGAAGGATATTGCTGGTAAAATGTTTATGTGTAAGTTTTGTGACCATTCTACTGCTTTTGAAGAGAGCTTGAAAGCGCACCAAAGTAATGAGCACTGCATAGATAAACTATTCAAGTGTAAGCTGTGTCACTATTCCACTGCATTTAAAGGAAACTTAAAGGTTTACCAAGCTCATAAGCACAGCATAGACAAACTGTTCCAGTGTGAGCTGTGTCACTATTCCACTGCATTTAAAGGAAACTTAAAGGTTCACCAAGCTCATAAGCACAGCATAGACAAACTGTTCCAGTGTGAGCTGTGTTACTATTCCACTGCTTGTAAAGACAACTTGAAGTTGCACCAAGCTAATAAACACATAATAGATAAGGCATGCAACTGTGGGCTTTGTCAGTATTTTACTACTCCTAAAAGCAGGTTGAAGGGGCATCAATCTAGCAAACACAGAATGGATCAACCTTTCTAAGGTAAACTGTGTAAGTATTGGTGATCACTAATTTGGGTAGACAATGAGTTTTTTCTTTGCTGTAGTAACGTCTGTAAAATCTTGCTGACAGAAATAACAGTCATTACAGATATCTTTCTGCTCACTCAAAGTCATTGGCGCACCAAACTTTGTGTAAATACTTTTGATTGGACACCAGGCACTCTATGTCTTTACACATTTAAGGCAACTCGCATTAGGAGCCCATGACTTGTCTTTGTCACCTATGTCACAATCAAAGTACGCTTTGTACAATTTTTTCAGATGGTGTTATGGCTGGTTATATGCACTTTTCTTCAACAAATAATAATTCCCCGCAAATATAGCAGTATCTGTTCGGATCACTCTTTGCAGTCTTGCGCTCATTTTTAAAAACATATATGTAAGACCTTAAGCACTCATCAGTACCGACCCGAGAAATTGAAATCCATTCTCAGGCTCAAATTAAAGCTGCAAGAGTATGCCTCAATCTGTTTAAAGTTATCACAGTAGCATCCCTATATCTGCCTCCAAGAACAAATGTAAGCCTGGAAGAATTATTTGACACAATCAAGGCAATGCCAAAACCCATCTTTCTGAAGGGGGATTTCAATGTCCATCAAAGTGACTGGGGGCAATGGTACGATAGACAGAAGAGGACGATTGGTACAAGATCTCCTTACACAAAGCAACCTCAACATTGTAAACAACTCAGCTACACATATTTCAGGAACGGTGATTGATCTTACCATGGTCACCCCTGATATTACGCCGGATCTCAAATTTACTGTGCTCCCATCAGTTCTTAGCAGTGACCATTTTCCCATCACGCTGACTCTATTACTGCAACAGGCAGACGGACATACGGAGACGGAGGGATTGAACTTCAGGAAAGGCAAATGGAAACAAAATTGTGAAGACAAGACGTGGAGAAATGTCCATGAACTCAAGATACCGGATAATTCAGAAGCAGCGGTAGCCCTGCTGTGCCAGAGGTTTAGCTGCGCTGCTGAAAAGTGGGTGCCTAGGTATAAGAAAAGACGATATCATCCAAAGCCGTGGTGGACAGAAGACTGCAAAGTAGCCTGGCGAGAAAGGGAAAGCGCTGCAGAATATTTAAAAAAACGGGACTAATGGAAGACAAAGTGCAGTGGAAAAGAGCGAGGGCAGTGGCAGCGAGGACCTTTAGAGAGGCAAAGTAGAGCAGCTGGAGGAAGTACGTCTCAACCCTCAACATCACGCCGAGCAGCTCTGTATGGGAGAGAATAAACAGAATTCGTGGAAGAGCAAAGAGACAGAAAAGGATGATAAGTGAGGAGGGAATTCATTTTTCATTCGTTAAAGCTATCACAGAGAAACTAGCTGACACTTTCAAGACGATATCCAGCAACAGCAACTATTCAAATCAATTTTTACAGTACAAGCAACTTATTGAACAAATTCCCATCGACTCCACGGGCGACGACAACGAACTGTATAATGTACCTTTAGCCACAATAATCCCTGTCCTGAAACCTGGCAAAGGCCACACTAATCCAAAGAATTATAGACCTATATCATAGACTAGCTGCTTATGTAAAACGTACGAAAAAATGTTCAACAGAAGATTAATGGAATATTTTGAAAACAATAAAATCTTTTCTGACATACAATGTGGATTCAGGAGACACCGGGCTACAATAGATCATCTTGTAAAATTTGATACGTTCATCCGGCAATCTCTGGCCAATTATGAATTTCTCATGGCGGTATTTTTGGACTTGGAGAAAGCAGACGATACGACGTGGTGCTATGGTATTATGAAGGATCTGGCAACAGCAGGTTTGAGAAGACGGTTACCAAAATTCGTTGGAGATGTCCTGAAAAATAGAACATTCCACGTAAAACTAAATGAATAAATGTCATCGGTGAAAGATCTTGCAACTGGAACGCCCCAGGGTAGCACCTTGAGTGTCACGCTCTTTGCCATGAAGATAAATTCATTGGCAGAGGAGATTCCGGCTGAAGTGTTCAGTTCTCTGTTCTAAAGTTCTCTGTTGTAAAGATGAGACAATGCCAACTGTTGAAAATGTTAAATTTCTTGGTCTTTACTGGGATTGAAAACTCAACTGGATAACTCATATTCATAAGACAAAGGCAAAATGTAGAAGTGATTGAACCTGATGAAATCAGTGTCTGCTTACACTTGGGGTGCAGATCATGGAATTTTATTGAGGTTATCTAGATCCCTCATCCGCTCAAAATTCGATTATGGAAGCATAGTTTATGGCTCGGCCAGCAGCGACGCTGAGGGAACTTGACGTCTTAACAAACGAGGCAATGCACATCAGCACGGGCGCATTTAAAACGACACCAATAGTGAACCTCCACATCATATGCAATGAACCAAAATTGGAGATCAGAAGAAGGGATCTGCTACTCAGATATTTCTTCAAGCTCAAATGTCATTTTCTCAACCCAGCATACTGTTGTGTCAATAACTCTAACCTTGAACTGTTTTCTACTAGCCGAAAGTACACATTGGAACCAGTTAAACAGAGAATTCTTCAGGCTATAACTCAGTATGATATTCCGACTCAGCTAGTACAACATTGCTTCACGCGTACTGCATTTTCATGGATTCTGAGAAGACCGAGTGTTGAACAGCACATGGCAAGAACGAAAAAATAAGAAATAGGCCCATCCACCGTAAGACAGATTCACAGAGATAATATGAATAAGTATCAAAAACACAAAATCATCTATACTGACGGATCCACGTCACCGACAGGAGTTGGAGCAGCGGCCGTGATGGGCGATATCATCAGAAGTGTCTCTCCCAGTCGTGGGCAAGTGTTGTGACAGCTGAACTGCATGCCATCAAGCTCGCCTTAAATATCGTCAAGGAAACGCTATTCCAGGATTTTGTAATATGCAGCGACTCCTGAGCGCAATACAAATAATTGATAGCTACACTGAAAATAATCAATTTTCGAATAAGATAATACTAGAGATGCACCAAATTATTTCGGATGGGAAGAATATAACGATCAGTTGGGTTCCAGCACGCGTGATCATAGCCGAAAATGAACGCGTGGACCAAGCGGCGAAAGCAGCACCAGCAAGACCCGCTGAATTTGTGCTGATTCCGTACAGCGACTGGTTCCCGGTTATCAGGAAGAAGACAAACGAGATGTGGAACCAGGAATGGCAGCAGGAACAGGGAGACTTGAGAACAATAAAACCCAGCCCTGGAAGATAGAAGAAATGCAGCTACAAGTTGAACCGACAAGAAGAGGTCGTCATCAACAGAATGCGGCGAAAGCACACAGCTTTACCTCACTGTTATCTCTTGGACGCGGAGGCACTCGGACAGAGATCCATATGCGGGTGGTGTGGAGTAGAGATCCTAACAGTGAAACATATTTTGGAGGAATGTACCGCGCTGCAACAGACAAGAGACCGAAAACTGAGACCTAGAGCCAGAAGGAATGCTAACGCAAACAATTTGTTACACGACGGAGGACCCATCCGTAAGGTGCTTGAGCTTGTTAAGGAGATAAATATGTTTGGAAATATTTAAAGGTGAATGAGAGCAAGTGGAAACTGTCCAGATGTAGCGGGCGCTATCTTTAAAATTTGGATTCAAGAATCGGCGCGCCTTGGCTCTGGGCTAGTCGAGAGCTGGGCATTTCTTCTAATTAGAATGTATACTTATACTGAACTTTCATGAGCATTGATGGCCGAGCGCACTGTGCTGATATTCTCGACTCTCGGTCTAGAGGGGGCATCCAGCACCGGTCAGGCGCTCGGCCAAAGTGAGGGCGGGTAGCTGGAGCCCTCGCTTTGGGGTCCCAACCAACTACTGCCTCTCACAAAATATTAGACGATATTACTCTGTCAACTTTCATCGCTGTGATAAATAGCTTTCTCGTATAGAAAGCGTCCCTGTCTCTTGACATGAACAATTCTTGGTCTCACATGTAAGTCGCTTTCGAAGCAACTGTGGTGGTCGAATAATAGTTTGTGGCCGGGCGCACTGTGTTGGTACCTCGGGGGGTTTCAGCGCGGGTAAGGCGTCCGGCCATTAATGGGTGAGCAGCTGAAACCCCCTACGGGGTTTGGCTGCCCAGTGCGTTCGAATGTACTGAAGTATATACAAAGTTGAAATGCGGAGACAATTGAAATCTTGATTTGTAATTAAAATCTTGGTGGTCGTATAATTTTGGTGCTCATCTCTTCCGGTAAATAGGAAAAGTCTGATGCTTATTAAATTATGTGAACTTCGGTGCGCTGTAATTTGAGTAACTAACGCGCTAGCAAGCCCATTTTGCTAATGATTTTGTTGATCTGAATAAGCGGATGATGCCTTTATGTAGGTAAATGCCCAGCAAAGCTCCCTTTGTGATTTTCCAACAATTTTTTGGTACTAGTATTGGTAATTAAGCTCCGATTCCCATGTAATACTATCTATGTGGTCGTATAGTGAGTCTGTGATTGAATGTGTCAGGGTTTCGGCCCGGTGTAGTCTGAGCTACCGTAGTGCTGGCAGATTTACCATGTTGCCGCTGCTACTTGACCCTTGCATTAGAACGCCTCAGCTTTACCATGTGGAAAGTAAATGTATATTGGAAGCTGTGAAAGAAGAAAAATGCTACCAAGAAGTTCAGTAAAAGTGTCATCTCGTAACTATGATAATCAACTTCAGTAGAAATACCACAGCGACAACTAAATAGTCTCTGACCGAAGTTGTCGTTAACTGAGTTTATTATTATTAAGAAAAAATATTAAATACAAGCTTTGAATTATAAAGCGTTGGGTGAAAAATTCAATTGAATATGAAACGCACAATAATTAGTCTACGCAACACTCAGAAAAAGTACAGGAGATCTTTGGCCATGTTCAAATGTAAAATGGTGTGGGAAATCAATTCTTGCCTACTTTTTGCTGAAATTCTCTATAGTGATAATTCTGCAAAAAAACATGTCTATATAAACAAAAAGAAACAAAAAGAAGGCTGGAAATGAATCTTCCATGTTATTGCAACCAGTTTTTATTCAGAAAAAACAAAGTATTTTCGTAAAAAAATTAGTACACTTGCTCATTGTTCCAAAAAGATTTCTATCGCTACCTCAGTGAGCGTCGCACTTTTCGGTATGCTGGTGGAAAATTTTCCATAAAATTCTTCTTCTTTTTTTCGGTATCCATCGGTAAGCAGGTAATTGACAATTGGCCCTCTCTGAGCTTAGGATTAATGAACAAATTATTTCAGTCATTGCATGATGAACAAGTTTTGAAATTCAATTTTTGTGTAAGTTTGTTTCGTCGTTTTAGATGTGCGCCTTAAGCTATGTTTCTTATAAATTACTTTCGGCCAACCTATTTCACTGTTTGAAATTATTAATAGTCTGTTCCTGTAAATTTTTCCATGTTTTTTCTTCTTTCGTTTTAATTTATAGCGAATTTTTCTCAGACATTGTCAAGTATTATCTAAAGTATTTATGAGCTTTCAGTCATCTTGTCTTGGGTAAAATATCAAATAGAATATATTTTCATGGGTTCTCTCAATAACATCAGTAACCCCTGATACGGCTATTGTCCGCTTCGGATGGTATGTCTATCAATTAAGGACATTTATTTCAAGAAATTTTTATAAAAATCATTGTGTTGTAATACATTTCACGTATCCAGCCGCAGTTTTCGTCAAGGTTTGACAGCCCAAAATTGTTGTCAGAGATATAATCTTTCTAGCCTGTTACAACGCAAAAATATTTGTTCCCTAATATTTGTTTTGATCTGTCGAAGGCAGAAGAGTCAACAGACATCAAAATAAGCTGTCTGTGATTATCTGAGTAGCAATAACCGCCACTGGAAGGTCTCCGTTTATATTTATTCCTTCAGGAGTCAAACTTAATAGCCAGTGATATATTTTGGATGCCCCTCAGGGGGGTACAACTGTTGTATCTATGGGAATTGGCGCTCCCAGGGGGACTATGTGAGGGCCCGAGCTAAAGGTTAGGTAGACTTTCTTTTTATTGCAGTAGAATAGGATTTTGTTTTGTTACGGACCACCCTTTTCTCGGTTCACTGCTGTCCTGTTTTTCAGCACCTACTACTTCCTTCTTCAACTTTGATCTTGTTTCATCATCTTCTTTCCCAACTTACTGTTTCTATGCCCTTTCTGCGTAGATTCCGCGTTTCCTACACTCCATACTAAATGGTGCCTTCCTCCTTCCTCTCTTTGGATCGCATTTGTTGCTGCGGGTAGGGAGGCTAAAACTAACGACTAAACAAACTATATTTTGGATGTAGAACTGCTTCTATGAGCAAAAGAATACTTCAGTAGTGAACTTTGGACGCTTTAACCCCTTCCCCAACAATTTTTTCGTTAAAAACGTTTCTTTTTCGGACTAATTTTTTTATTTCTATAGTATTTTATAGTTCTATTTAGTATTTTTGATGCTGGTTGTGAAAACAGTTTGTAATTATTTTTTCTTCCCATTTTTGTGGCTAACTTTTTATTTTGAAAATACCTTTATCGGCAAAAACGAGTCACCCCCTTCCGCCTCCTACTCACTGGTCGAAAAATAGTCATTGTCTGATGAACTGGCAGAGTTATCAGAAGTATTCAAGCTTCTGAGGGAAGGTTCATATTCACCATCTTCCGTTGAACTAGACATTTGGGGTGTAACACTTCAAAATGCTGCAAAAAAAATGAATGCAAATGTGGATGCAAACAACACCCATCCAACGACAATGGCTGTTGGAGCAAGTCTAGTGACAATGTGTTTTAAATCCCACAGCTCTACCCTATCGCCTCTAACAGGTGTACGATTTGACGAGAATACTCGTTTCACACGTAGAATGGCTTACAAAGGCTTAAAATCGACGAGTATATACGTATGTAGCTGGTTTTTGAAGGTAAAGTTTTAGACGAGTATACTCGTCGACGACTGAAAAAAGAACATTTTGTGAAGACGAGCATACACGTTTCTGCCGGGGATGGGGTTAAGACTCTGCCCGTCACGTGGATCAAAAATAACGCATCAGTTGATTCAGGCGCACAGTCCAGCGTTTCTGAGCAAAATGGCACTCTAGGAGCCCCGATCTGAACCCATTGAACTTTTCCGTGTGCTTCATCTTGTAGAGTTTTGTCTGTAGAACTCCTCATGGCTCGCGTAGAACTCCTCGTGTCTGTAAGCCATGTGTTCATTCAGTTTTGATGTTTTCTTATTCAGATTTTTTTAAATCTTTTTTTTGCCCTAAATACGGTGGACGCTGTAAAATTCGAAGAAGAATGCCAGAAAAGCTGAAACACAGGACAGCAGTTAACCGAAAAAAATGCTCCGTAATAAAACAAAAACCTTTTCAACAAAAAGATGTACCCATCTTTCAGCTTGGGACCACACATCTTTCACTTAAAAAAGTTATTTCCTATAGATTAT
The DNA here is from genome assembly GCA_014220935.1 of Platorchestia sp. MABIK. Taxonomy (NCBI): domain Eukaryota; kingdom Metazoa; phylum Arthropoda; class Malacostraca; order Amphipoda; family Talitridae; genus Platorchestia; species Platorchestia sp. MABIK. The sequence continues at coordinate 34,106 of JACJUY010007360.1, forward strand.
AAGTTACATCCCTCGGGGGCACCCAGATGGAAGTGCGTGATTGACGGTGTCAGAAAAAAAAAAAAACAGCCTACTTGTTAACACTTTTGAATGTGTCTTAGTTATTGTTATATTAGCTTGTATAAAATTCCCTAATATCAAATACGACGTCAAAAGAACGATGATTAGGTATATTTAGAGTTGGTTTACTAAAACGGGGAATCAATGCTTAAAGTGTGCTCCCTTGCCCTGGGCATTTCCCCTCAGGGGGCTACAACTATTGTATCTATGGGAATTACCGCTCCCAGGGGGACAATGTGAGGGCCCGAGCTAGAGGTTAGGAAGGCTTTCTTTTTGTTAAAATAACATAGGTTTTTGTTCTGTTACGGACCCACTTTGTTTCGGTTCACTGCTGTCCTGTTTTTTCAACACCTACTACTTTCTTCTTCAACTTCGATCTTGTTTCATGAACTTCTTTCTCATCTTACTGTTTCTATGCCCTTTCTGCATAGATTCCACGTTCCCTTAACTCCATACTAAATGGTGCCTTCTTCCTTCCTCTCTTTGGCTCTCATTTGTTGAGGATAGGGAGGCTTAATCCAACTAATAATCTAATCCTGATTTGTAATTAAAATCTTGGTGGTCATATAATATTGATGGTCAAATAATTTTGATGTACATCGCTTGTGGTTAATTGGAAAAGTCAGATGCCTGCCAAATATGTGAACTTCGGTGCGAGGTGGTTTGAGTAGCTGATGCGCTAGCAGACCCATGTTACTGGTGATTTTGTTGAAATGAGTGAGCGAATGATAACTTTATGTGGGTAAATACATGTGTATTGGAAGCAGTAAGAGAAGGAAAGTGCTACTGGGAAGTTTAGTAAAAGTGTCCTCTCGTAACTATGAAAAGCAACTTTGGTAGAAATACCAACGCGACAACTAAATAGTCTCTGACCGAAGTTGTCGTTAACTGAGTTTATTATTATAATTGAACCCGCTTGTAAAGAATAAAGAAGAAGAGAACAAAAGGTTACAAGGAACGCATGAAAACTGATGAAACAAAGCGGGCACTTAGGATAAAAGGCCCAATAGCTTATCTATACCAACTCCCGTGGCATCCTATTGACAAATCTACACAACTTACTTAGGGCTATCGTCTGTCATTTAAGGGAAACGTGGAGAATATGGCGTGCGTTCACGCTTCGGTCGAAATTCCTAGAGGACCATCCTGCTCCAACAGTTGGGGCTAGAGGTTGTTATGGGCGTAATTAACATTACTTGGGTTTCTAGTTCAGTCGATTTGAACGTTCAAGGCTATCATCATTCTTTCGACATCACTCAACCAAGGTCTAAAGCCTCTCATGCAACGTATTTCGAATTGTAGTATGGTCATCTGTAAGGAAATCATTTGTTGGAAAATAAAAATTAAATCAATAGTCTGTTAGGAAGTCATCTTACCCTTTGTCTGATGCGCTTACTGAAAAATTATGTCTCGGATATAAAGTAATTATAGAAATGAGCTTTCGAATGACGGACCTGAAACCATTTGGCCCATTAGAAAAACTCCGCGCAGAGATTTTCGAGAGCCTTGTTCGCCAGACAAGTTGTGCACTCCTACCAAGGACGTCTAGCGAGATTAAATCGTTCACAAGAACACGCTTCAACGCGGTTCATAAAAAAGCACAGCATGATAAGAGGCAATGTGTGCTGCCACTGTTTATTAAAAATACATAAGGGAAGTATCCGAAAATAAAGCAAAGAAGTCTGTCTGGAAGGATGAGACAGCTCCCAAACAAAGTAAAACCAAAGGCTGAAATTTACAATCAAAATTGAATAAAAGTGACGAGTCTAGTACAATTTTCACTCCGTCAAAACTCCGAGATTCATGGAAAGTACTTTTCAGGGTGTCAAAGAAGCAAGATATTCATTGATGAAAATGGGGCCTCTGCCCCCAGAAAAGCTTAAAAATCGTGCCTAATCCTTTCAACGCCGCCGAAGTCTCCAAACGAAAACTTTTACAGTGCTCACAGGCGTGACAAAATTCTAGAGTCGAGACTTTCTAATAGCTCAAGAATATAATCATTGCTTCTAATTTTCAAGGAATTCAGCCCTCCAATTTAACCTCTTGAAGTTGCGACTCAGATCCAAGGAAACTATCTCATTTCAAGAATTTTTATTTCAGGATGTAGTGTATTCTCATATAATATCCCACTAACCAAGCATTATTATGCCGAAACTGAGCAGCTTTCATTTTATTATCAAATGTAAGTTAGTTTTAGGCTCCATAGCCTTTATGCAGAGGTGATATCAAACGAGCGCAGAGAAGGGACTATCAAGTATGGACTCGAGGAACCTGAATCCACACACCTAGTGTGTTCGTACCCAAAATAGGAAATAGGTCCGTAATATGAAAAGTTAGGAAGTAAGAAGAAAACAGGACAGAAAAACAGCACCGAAAAAGTAATGAAAACTAAAAGAAGTTAAGATGACGAGAATGGGAGAAGTCCCGAAGGCCTTCCTGTACTTAAAATGGCCCAACAGTATCCCTCTCGAAGTGCCAGTCCCTCTTAACAGCTATTCATCAGTGATCCATAAACAAATTAAAATTAGAAGTAAAATGGCCCTCATTTAAGCAAGAAGAAAAGCACTTTGATGAAAAATGAACATATCAGAGTATCAGAGAAAGCAAAACACTAATAGAAGAGACTGACGCAGATAGAGTTTCCGAGACTACGTCTGTGAATCATCGGTTAGTGATATGAGAGGAAAAGAAGAAATTGTGAAGAAAACTCATACTCAAGATGTAAGCACGTCAGATTCACACGATCAATGTTATTGAATCGATGTGGGTAGCTAAGGCGATACCTACTAATATTGCTGCTGCTACGAATATTTCTGCTATGCTTGGCATGATTTTACAAGAAGAGATACGCGTATCAGTAAAAAAAACTTGTAACTCAAAAAAAGTTCTGAGCGTTTAACTGGTTCAGTAGTAAATGGCTCACTTCTAAAGGAATCGTATAGATGAGCGTTTTCCCTCTGTAACACTATAAGTCAGATTTGAATAGCTTCTTCCAAACTTTGAAGAGCCTGAACATAACAGGACGTTGTCGTCCTAACAATTACGCTGTAATTAATCTATTGGAAGGCATTTAAATGAGTAAGATTAGGTGGATCCTTAGGACTTATAAGAAACCTTATACCTCATTGAATTGGACCTTACGACGTATAGGTGCATGTGTCAGAAATTTTTCACTTATGAAATAGCTACGCCTTCCACTCGGTTCATGCTTTGGGAGTTTGAATGGAAACATTGACTGATGGAAAAAGTTTGGCTGCATACGTGAGCTGGAATGATGTAAGCTATGAAAAAACTAGTTTATTTCCAATAAAGATACGAAAAATATCATTGGTTTTTAAATATCCTCACGTTGAGATCCTATTAGTCAGTATACACACATGGGGATCGTAATCCTCACGTCATTAGTCGAAACAAATGCTCGAGGGAATAGTTCAGAAAATGGAATCCTTTTGTTGCGTAATCTAGAAGAAATTTTCTCCTATTCTGCTGCAAAGAGGCATAGGCCACTCATTGGGCAGAAAACGTTAGAGTTCATATTAAGCTGAGTAGGAGAAACTAGCCCATGTAGGATTTTATAACAGATACGCCAGTCGGTACTTTAAAATGTATTTTAACTCCATACATGAACCTGAACAGCAGCATTTGGCGCACTAGAACTCAAACATCGCTCTAATATAGTTTACCTAGAACTTGACATAGGTAAGAGCAAAGTTAAAAACGAGAAAACAAGAAGCAACAATAATGGCAAATTGAAAAAGATTTAGCTCATACAAATAGGTCACCACCTGAATTAGGTTGGCCAGCTTAGTTCAGCGAATTACTTTCACATAACGCCTGTCCTTATAAAAAGTTGACGTCTTTTGACCGATTTGACTTCTAATTAACATCGTAGAGGTGATCTTTCGTTTGTCTCAAAGCACGGTCTAACGTGAATCGTCATTAATGGTTCATGACTTGACAAAAAAGAAAGGACTCGATAGAGACCTACATCGGCACTTACCATTCCTGAAATGTCGCTATTTAGTTATTTATACAAATGAAAAGTTAAACCACTGTGACCTACTTGAGCAAAGACAAAAAGTGTCAGCAGACTAATCCAATGGACATTACGCTGGAATAAAAGAGCGCAAAAACATGTCTATGCACTGGCTTCAAAATTCTCAACAATGTTTTGAAGAAATTTAAATGGAGATTACACCCGCTGCGTATTATTAAATCATTAAATAAGTCAAGTAACCTAAGCCTTATCCTATTTTATATACCATAATTCTGAAAATAAACTTGAAAGGCGGTGGTAGGAATTGCATTATATATGAACCAAATTGTAAAGTGAAGCTCATAATCAAAACGAGATGAACCAGAAATGGGTGCTGTTCCTTTCAATTTGAACATGAAACTCATCGGAGACCAATGAAAATTTCAGCACTAAGAAGCTCAATTGCGTCAACATGTTCTCCTGCTCTTAATTAGTTATATTTAACATTAATTGCGTTAGCTACGTACCAGCTGTCAATTATGATGAAAAACACTCATGAATGCTTCCATTTTATTATTCCGTACATTCAAAAATATTACCCAGTTTTCACAGTTTCTTTCCGTATGACTGAGATAATCTCAACACTACACGTCACGAAAGCGGCACAGACTAATTACAGCAGGAGTGCAACTTCCACTCACCCCGCAAGTGCAGCTCAAGCCATGCACTGTATTAGTCATCTTGGTACACCTTCGCCCTGCTCAGCATGTCCGGCGTGAGCAAGAAGCCTCCCCAGACGGCGCTGGTAAGCTCCGCCGGCCGCACTGCAGGACTCGCGGCAACACAGCCAAATCCGCCGCAGCTGAATGTTCGTTTTTTGCCGCCCTCTGCTCCCCGCTGAGGCAGAGCCGCCATCATTCGACCGCAGGCGCACACTGTAAAAGAAAAGGAACGAGGAAGGTTGTAAAAGGAATGAGGAAGATTGCAAAAGAAAAGGAATGAGGAAGGATTGTAAAAGAAAAGGAATGCGAAAGATTGTATATGAGGTAAATACATGTCGCATCATACTGTACACTAGATGGGAATTTTTTGTTATGCTGTTCAAGTTCTCAGATCCATTCATTTGTGTTGTTTTGTTCAGTTTCTAACAAAAAGGGAGATGAACCTCAGCAAACTGAGTGAAAGAGCACCCAATTCAAATTCTCTTATCTGCTTCAACCGTGTTTTACAACTCCGAGAGGAATTTTGCATTCTGATAATTCCTCTTAGACTTTGAATCAGAAACGCGTTCTAGTTATAAATCTTTGCTACACCATGGAAACTTTGAATGTAGGCTTCATAATTAAGACATTCAAAGACCCCAAAATAAATGCCATGGCGCACTGGCGTTCCCGATCGAGCCGTAATCCATTTCAATATTGGTGGAATTGGAAGTTGTGGCCAACTTTTCCTTTTTTGAATTAGGGAGAAACAGCCAACTGGTACGACTGAGCCTCAAATAGTTTGACACTAGGTGATAACAAAAGAAGGTCATAAAAAAAGATTTGTCACAAAAGATTCAGGTCAAGGTGGTCTTAAAAAGATTTCTGTGCACTAGGAAATAGAAAAAATCAAGTTTATTATTAATTTTCTTGAATAACTATTCAACTATTTTACTACCAGTGGGGCAGTTAATCCTGAAGAAATTGGAAATAATTCATTCATACTTATAAATGAACACATTAAAGGTATGAACTGTACACACTATCCATCAATATAATCGAAACATTTTTTGCAACGAAATAGTTTAGCTAAAAATAAAATGAAATTTTAATGCGCAAATAAAAACAAATTTTAATGCGCAAATAAAATAAAATTGTAATGCGCAAACAAAATAAAATTTTAATGCGGAAATTAAATAAAATTTTAATGCGGAAATAAAATAAAATGTTAATGCGCAAATAAAATAAAATTTTAATGCGCAAATAAAATTGCTACCAAAGTAGTTGCGAGAATGATTTTTAAAGAAGTGGCTTGCTTCGCAAAAGAAAAATGACAATCGAAAGTTGACCACTCAAATGACTCAAATTTCTTGCTCAATTTATAGAAGAGGATAGAGTAAAAGAAAGGATCAGTGAGGCACATTTTTGGATTACTACCAAAGTGCCGTTCCGTTAGGCATCAATCAATCACGCGCAGGCACCAGTTAGCGAGTTCCCTGCGTATTGGGCCACATGTGTACCAACAGGTAAATTGCCATTTACGTATCGGTAAAAATATACACGACATTTTATCTTTTTCGTGACATTTTTTAAAAATAATTGTTATCATACGAGAAGAAATGTTATCGTGCAATTGTGTATTTTATATTTATTGGGAAGAATTAAAATTTATTCGAGCTGGAAAATCGATTTCCCAATTCCGTTACTTACAATTTGACTAAACCAACTGTTGACAGCCGCGGAAACGCAGTGAACGTGTTAACAGTAGAGAGAAATAAAAATCACAAATACAGTCGTCTACTTTTTTAGCATAGGCACCAGAAGACTCGTTTTGAATTAGAGAATTACCGGAAGTAGTTTGCGCAATGAGAAAGAAATAGTGAAGAAGGCGTCGATCAATACGCATGGAATTATATTGACGTGTTTCCAATAGATTTTGTATTGAAAGGAGATATTCAACTGTAAATTGGAAGTGCTGTCAGAAGAAAAAAGTCACGTGCTATAATAAATGCTACAAGAGCTCTAATGTTGTCGTTGTCAGTAAGAATGACATTTTTCTCACTTAAATCAAAATTTATTCATGAAAAATTTTCAAACCTACAAGTTGAATCCGTTTTCTTTATTCTTTCCCATACTTGAGTATTTTAGCCTAGACAACATCGGAATAACTTCCAATCGCAAGAATAAATGAAAAACAATTGAAAAATGCGCAAATGCAGTCATTTTGTAATGTTCAGGTATCCGGAAACCTGGGTGGAGGTAGGGAAGGATTGACGAAGTAAGACCGCAAGCAAGCACACATCAAACTGTATCACACCACTACATCAGAGAATAGATTAGATTATTAGTTAGTTTAAGCCTCCCTTTCCGCAACAAACGCAATCCAAAGAGAGGAAGAAGGAAGGCACCATTTAGTATGCAGTTAAGGGAACGCGGAATCTATTCAGAAAGGGCATAGAAACAGTAAGTTGAGAAAGAAGTTCATGAAACAAGAGAAAAGTTGAATAAAAAAGTAGTAGATGCTGAAAAACAGGACAGCAGTGAACCGAAAAAAGGTGGTCCTTAACTCAACAAAAAACATTTGATAACAAAAAGAAGGCCTACCTAACTCTCAGCGCGGGCCCTCACATTTTCCCCCTTGGAGCGCTAATTCCCATAGATGCAAAACAGAGAATATCAATCGACTATCACCGTAGGCTTCAAGGGCTTATTTCCAACTTCAACAAATGGTGAGCTGATGACTTGATCCTTTTATTAAGAAAGTGCATGCATCAGTTTCCTATATCCGTCTATCCTCCCAAGGTGTGGGAATAGTAAAGTTATTAATTTGTTACTTATGCACGAAATGACCAATGTTCTTCCTTATGACACTCACCCACTTGTTCCGTTCGGAGCTCCACATCAGCAATGGGTTCCAGGTACACCAAATGAGACCCGTCATTTGGAGCGTTGCGTGGCCCTGTGTTGCCGCAGTCAAGTTCGTCTCCATCATCATGGCTCGCGCTCTCACTCCCACCAGCAGGGCCTGGAATAGGCAAGGTGACATCTCGTATATATGTAACATTGACGGGGTTAATTTTAGGTTGACCAATTAATTAAAATTAAGTCATTCGTTCATGGTTCTGAAATGGATGGTAAATGGATTTTTTTCAATGAAATCAATTGGGATCACGAGACACAAGACTAGAAATTAAAATTGATGAACACTTTGACTGAAATCTAACATTTAATTCAAACTCAAAGTTAATTATAGCAAGCAATGTTGAAAACATCAAACATGAACTGGATCGTGTATTCATTTAGTTTAGATTGAGTATTTTTTTTTGAGTTTCCGACTACTGGTTGGTCAGCAGCATTATGAAAATTACCTCAGTGACCAAATTCGCTCCCTTCACAGACAAAGTGTTAAAAACTGAGGCCTTTCTGCCAAAACTCCTGTTCTCTATGGTACGGATACAGCAACTGAAGGGCCATATTTGTTTTGCAACGAAATCAGAAAACGACCGAGGAATACATCTCCCACGAATTTACTGAGCTACTCTTGATTAGTCATCTAATTTCAAGAAGATTAGATCAGATTAGTAGTTAGTTTTAGCCTCCCTGCCCGCAGACACAAATGCGATCCCAAGAGAGGAAGGAGGAAGGCACCATTTGATATGGAGTTAAGGAAACGCGGAATCTACGTAGAAAGGGCATAGAAACAGAAAGTTGTGAAAGAAGATTATGAAACAAGATCAAAGTTGAAGAAGAGAGTAGTAGGTGCCGAAAAACAGGACAGCAGTGAACCGAAAAAAGGTGGTCCTTAACATAACAAAAACATTTTATTTCAACAAAAAAGAAAGCCTACCTAACTCTCAGCTCGGGCCCTCACATTGTCTGATTTCAAAAACAAGTACTAAATCGTTACGGTAAATTACGTATCATTCCCCCACACCATGAATGTGGATCATATATTCCCCATTTCCTCGTCAAAAGTACACCCTGATTTTTTATACATCACCATGATGTGTACCAAGGTTACGCTAATATTCGTCACGCCATCAGCGGCGGTTTGAAACAAGGCAATGGAAAATTGAGGTACAGAAATTTGAAAGAATACAGATCTCGATCAACACAGCTTTCAAACTATCTTCGATTGAAAATAGTCTTAAGCAAACCTGTTAGTAAAAATACGTAGTCATTCCAATCTCACCAGCCATTCAGGACATCTGCTATGCCGTTCAAGGACGGCGATAACAAAATTAGATTAGATAAGTTAGTTTGAGTTTCCAAAAGTGCTAAATAAAGGCGTTCTAAACAGAAGACGGAGGAATGCCCCATTTAGTAAGGATTGAAGTAAACTCCGATTCTATGCACAAGGTGCACAAAAACAGATGCTAAGAATCTATGAAATAAGGTAAAATTTGAAGAAGAAAATAGTAGGTGCTTGAAAAAAGAACCGCAGAGTACCGAAAAAAGGTATTTTTTGACAAAATAAAACTATTCTTTTTCAATTAGAAGGCTCACCTAACCTACTAAGAAGAAGGCCTTGCTCCAAAGGCTCAGGACCAAGCATATTTCCTCCGGGAGCGTGAATGCCTACAAACACAATAGTTGTATTCTCCTGACGGTGCCCAAAACCAAAACCCAGCGAAAAAAATTAACTATGGAGGCTATTTTTGCGTGCGCCAGGTGCCGAAACATAAAACTTTGAACGATTGAAGAACATCAGAACACCTACGTTTTCTTCAGGTTAGGTTAGAATGAAGGGTCAAACACGAAAATATGTAAACAAACCACAAACAAATACATCATAATTTAAATCACATATCCATGGCACACAGATGTTTTCATTGAAAATAAGGAGTCACCAAGACACTTGAAATAAACTTGAAGTGAAACAAATCTTACCAGCACGAGGTCCATTTGAGCGAAAACTTCCTCCGTTATATTTTCTACTTTCTTGAGTCATTTCAGGCTGCAAGATTGGTAAGGGCGGAAGCTGTCCAGCAGCGGCTGCTTCTTGAAATGAAGCGAAAAATTCGTTGACTTGGTTTCTGTTGTCAGCAGCATCATTTTTGCGTGAAGATTCCAAATTGTGGGACTTGGGTACTGACCTTCCTCTGGCTTTCCGCCGTCGTGCCAGTCTTGAGGGCGATCCAGAGTGCGATCCAGAGTGCGATCCAGAGTGCGATCCAGAGTGCGATCCAGAGTGCGATCCAGAGTGCGATCCAGAGTGCGATCCAGAGTGCGATCCAGAGTGAGGCCTGGAATGGGTGCCACGACACTGGCCTCTGTTGTTGTGATGATGGCCGCGGTTGCCTCGAAATTGCCTCGTGGATTCAGTTTGATTGCTCCTATTGGAATCAACATTCACATTTGCACGAGCTTGGCCTGTGTTTTCTTGAAACTGAGCTCTAGTTCCTTTACCTCCTGTAATGTAACTCTGGTCGCCCCTAGAATTATTACCCCTAAAATTATTGCCGGTAGAATAATTACCCCTCGAATTATTACCCCCAGAATTATTACCCCCAGAATTATTACCCCCAGAATTATTACCCCCAGAATTATTACCCCCAGAATTATTAC
>JACJUY010007361.1:2951-26759 GCA_014220935.1 Platorchestia sp. MABIK
ACTTTGTTTTGCCAAAGCTAACTGAAGACTGGCCATGTCGGTTCCGTTCTGAACTTCTGATGGCTTCTGCGCCAGTGTGCGAGCTGAACGTCGTTTCTGTTCTGTTCTGAGGCTTCGGCGACGGTTCCGCTCTGAAGCAGTGTACGACAAGCTTTAATCGACTTGCCAAGGACGGACAGCTCGCACATGAACACGCGGTGGAGTGTCGTGGCAGATGCTCCGGGCTGCACCCACGTCATCCTCGCACATTTTCATTTACGTGTTTTTCTGCGTCTTTGTGCGTGTCGGGTGCGTCATGTGCACTGGTCCAGAGTTTCTTTTATTGCCAGAAGTCGCTGTATTGTCTAACTATGAGTTACCAAATGTCGCAATGCAGTTAAGTTGTGCCTTGCTTAGATAACAGTGTCAGTCGTGATTGCCTTACGCACTGCGAGCTTATATGCAACATGGAAGGAGTTAAATTACCATATGGTTTTGAATTCGTGCGTCTACCGGCGAAGAGGAAAGATGAGGAAAACTAAAAGAGTAAAATGAAAAAGGAATTTATCATAAAATACATCCAGAAATGTACGAAATGCTAAAATTCATTAATTCTCATGGTATGTTATAATGCTTTAAAAAAAATATTTGTGTACCTTAGATATAATTTTTTACAGGTTGGCTCAATAATAAAGCAATCGTAACTAAGTTAATAATGAACAATGAAAGTTACGATACATAAGAAAAAATAAATAATGAAAAATGATTTGAAAAATAAATAATGAAACAATGTATCACATTTTCAAATAAATACCAAGACATGTAATTGTCTTCAATTAATAATATACTTCTTATTAATTATTAAGGAAGTTTTGAAAATAACATTTAATATCGTCTAATATTTTATTGTTGTCACGTAAAGACAGAAAAAATGAACTAACTTTATAGTATTAAATACTGTGGCTACAAGCATCAATATTTATTTAAAATCTATCTCATTATCGCCAGCGCAATTGAAAAGAATTCGGTATTGATGAAGCATTATACTTGTCTGTCATATATGATGGAGGAAGAGGTGTGTAAAGAGGTTGTACAAAATTTCTTGACACGAACGAAAAAAGGTGCAATTTTCTGATGAAATCCGTAACATTTATTACGTGGTGTGTTAGCGTCAAGCTTTATAACCAATGAGAGCACAAGTGTTCCTTTGTTTTGCACTTTGCGACCAAAATAGTAATATACTAAACGAGAGGGAAGTGACAATTAAACATACTGATATGAGCACATAAATTTTTGAGTACAAATTCTAAGCAATGTAATCGAATTAATTGGGCGTAAATGTGCATAAAAGGCAACTAACAAAACGCTTCAGCACTAGAATACTTTTTATTTAATTGATGTTATAAAGCACTTGGTAATTGGTCGAATTAACCAATTTATAATAGAAACTAAATGAGATTTGCATCGTTAACAATACATTGTTACATACGAACAATACATTAAGACATACGGTAGTATCGCAGTAATGAGCTGTTATTTGGTCTTACTCATGATATTATATGTGTCGTTCAAAACTACTGTGACTTTTAAGTGTAAAATGAAACAGAGTATTTTATTCCATTATTAAATGATACTTATATTGCAGAGCTATACAATAATAATGGTTCGCACTAAAGTTGTGTCATACAGCGACGTGTGGCAGCTGCTGAAGTGCATATGGTAGTGATTCTTGGTGGTGGTGATGAGCCATGCATGTACATGGACTCACACACGTACACTGAGAATGTGCGAGATTGACGTGGGTGCGTCCGGGGAAACAACAACCGTCACGATTGGTGGAAGTGTTATATCATCAATGTGCAGCCCGGGTCGCGACGGCCTAGGCGCTATAGGCGAAAGGGGCACCCACCTAAATTTCTTTATCAGCCAAATCAGTGTGTGAATCATAATACAATTGGCTTGTTGGCTACGGAGGTGTAAGGCTATAATTACCGGAGCATGTACTTTGGGTTACGTGTCACCTTGGGTTACGTTTAAAAAATGATTATTCGAATTCGGTTGAAAATTAGCCGTTGAACCCGAGCAGGGTATTGCCTTGCGTTTGTTGAGTTTTTTCCTATGACCTATTTTCATATAATCATTTAATCTCGTATAATCTCGTATAATTTTACGTTTAAACGCGTCCTACGGCATTCTGGTTTTTATCCCGTCAATTGTTTTATTAAAATGTTCGAATGTTTGTTATAGTTTCTTCTCGATTTTATGACCTTATCCGTTTATCCCTTTTTCCTTTCAATAAATCATCGGAAGTTCCTAAGGAGGCAGCACTCTTTAAATTATTTAATTCATTTGGAAATTTGAATAAAACGAACTAATTAATTATTAAATTAGGTTTGTTGGAGTTTGAATTAATCATTCCGCTCTGAGCATTACCAGCTTTGATTGATCTTTCCATTTGCCTTGTTTCGGACTGCGTTTTATAGATGTTTTACTAGTTTTATCACGCACGTTTCACTTGGTTATGTAATAACCAGGGTTGTTGTCATGCTAGTCGTTGACGCTGCGCTTTATTATAAATCATTTTTTGTAATATAAGTATTGGTTATGCGCGTACAAAGTTCAGAGTGGTTCTACGAAATTTTGACTTGTGGTGTTGTACTGAAGAGTTTAATTTTAATTTTTGAAAAGTTATTTCATTTTTTTCGCGTCAGCCGTTTTTATACTATTTTTCTCTTGCTTTTTTGTTTTTAACCAATGCTTGAGTGTTGTGTTTTTTTCGGTGACAGACGGTGCTCTCTGGGGTATTGGTTTAAAAAAAAAAAATGTTCCAGCCTTTCAAATTTTTGTTGCGCGGTGGCAGCGGCCATCAATTTTTTTTGGTGTGTTTGAATTGTTAGCATTTTAATTTGTTCAGTTGAAATAATATTACTCTATTACTTACTTATTATTACATTCGACTGTTGTTGACTGAGGCGATTTACAGTGAGTCATTTGTGTGTTTTACAAAAAAGAGATTTTATGTTCAGAGGTGAGTACGGCGGATCGTGTTTGTGTTTCTATTTTTGCAATTGAACCATTTTGGCGTTTTTCTTCATCCTAAACCAAGCGTCGTTTAAATCTTGTAAGAATTCGTTCTATTATTTATGTTGTTGAGGAAGAGGCATTGTTTTTATCTAGCTTGGCGGCCTCGGTCCTTTTTGCTTGGTTGCGGTTCATTGTCGTATTTAAAACAGCTCTTGGAGTTGCGGTAGCTTATTTGTAAAGCGGATTGAACGTTAATCTACTAAAAGGTTTTAGGTCAATAGAAATCTGGTTTTTGTGTGTATTTTTAGTCGAGTTTTCATTTTTAACATTGATATTCAGAGTGTTTGGTTCAAAATTTGTTTTCACTCACAGTTGTATTCGTACACTCATCGGGGGTTGGGGAGGTAGTTACTTAAATAAACCGAAGAAATCTTGCCTATGTCAATTTGAAAAGATAAAAACAGTTAAAAACGAAAACTGAATAATAGAAATCTAACAGTTCTAAAGTCAAGTCTATGAGTAAAAACAATGACTAAGCTGTTTTATGATAAGGATGACAATACTATTTCACACAGACGCCTGGAATGAATTCAGAAGTAATTGGTCATCAACATCACCTACGAAATAAGGCACTCGATATTAGCAACATTAGAACTATGGTGTCACAATGGTTCAGACGATTTTTTGCGTTGGAAACATTTGAATGAATTCCTGCAAATAGTCAAATGGTATACAGTAAAGCCTAGATTCAATCCCAGGGAACACATTCTTAACTGTGGACGATAATGTTTGCAAAGTATACATTGATGGTAAAGTCCTGAGAACATCTATCTACTCATAAGAACACAATAGCACTGTGTAATCATAATACTAACTACACGCAGCTCAGCAACAATCAATGGAGAACTGCACATATCAGTCCCTTAACCCTTTCGACGCGGAATTTTTCCTGCTAAATCCAGGTGCATTCTAGTGAGTTTTAGGGTTGATTGGCATAGTATTAGATACTCCTACAGGGTTGGCAGTTTTTTTTTAATTGTAAGTTTTTGTATCGGGACATATACGTCCCATTCAGTAGTCTATTGCCGTTGAGAGTGAGACACATGCACCCCATCAGGAAATTCCAAAAATAAAATAGTGTTTGTAAATACATTCAAACTAACATACATTTCCTCATTCGAGGCAGAAAACCAAAACAACAATAGCAAATGGTTATTGTATTAGAATGAATAACTTACATTTTCTAGAAGAAAAAAAATATTACGAGTGACTAGTCGTTCAAAACTAGAACTGTTTCATATTTATTTGGAAAAAACAATTCCTTCCACGAAATACACGAAACATCATGCTATTTACTATTTTATTTATGGTGTGACTCAAAGCATCTACCTACTCTACGTATAATATGTCTTGCTTACATCATTTGTTTTTTTCCGATTTGTAAAGTACATTTTTAAGAATACAAACGTGAATCTGTCCCTGGAAATGGCTTTACTGATGCATTCATTATTTAGAGACCTATTTCCACTCCAATAAATTCTAGTTTTGGAAGTTAATTATAGCCCATCATTGAACATCCAAGCACAATCATTATTTCTCCTGCATCCATCAATTTGTAACTCATTTTTTTTTCTATTCTTTGATTGATTTTCCATGCTAAAAGTATGAACAAACGGAGGGAACACACATTTGAAAACGTGAGAAGGGGTGGCTGGTCTATCTAAAGCACATATTACCACTCTTTTCTCTGCTGTTGATAATGAAAACAGGGGTTCAAATCCATTTACATCTTTAGTTAATTTCCACGACCCGGTGTGTGCGTATATGGTTGACTCGTTAGTAGTATTGGCCAATCAATAGCAGCAATTTCGTCAATTCAAATAGAAGGAAGTTTATGAGTGCAATTCCCATCATCTTCTTTATTTTCTTCTTCCTCAATGCTGATGTCACCCTCATCTTGTCTCCTTGGTTCTCTTTTACAAGTGTCATCACTCTCTTCGCTCTTTTCCCTCTTTTTCATCCACTGTGCAAACCGGATCCTCAAAACTGTCATCAAAAGAGTTATCTAAGACATCATTGGAAGTGAATTCATCACTATCAAGGTCTTGCAAAAAGCTCATTGGTTTCTGGATCGACCCGTGTTTTTTTTTGGCCCCTGCATGAAAATAAAACATTTTTATACTAAAATGAGTATGCAGCCAAATTTAAAATGCGGTACTAATAGGACAAATATATCCCAAATTATTTTGCAGCGTACAAATGTTTTACTTTCATTTGTGCACAAGCTAATGGTATGACTAACAGGATGGGGCAGATGTACACTTTCCGTGTGCAGTAAATTTTGTCTCCAAATGAGCTTGTAATCAGTTACGCGCGAATACCCCAGATGAAATACTCCATACGGAGTTTTATAAAGGAATCCATGTTTTACACAACTACTCTTTGACAAGAACATCTACTGACAGGGTTGCCAGATAGCTACCGGAATTTTAGGATAAATTTCTCCGCGAAAAAGGCTAAAAAAGGCCAAATTTATTCATAGGTAAACTAAAATAGCAGGTAGATACCTTAAAAGTATCATAATTCTACTTGACATTAAAAATTTTAAATACAAAGGAAAAATAGACCTAATTTACACTATTATTCAAGGAATAACATTAAGTCTTTTGACTCTTCAAGCTCAGCAGAACTTTGAGAGGGAGAAACAGCGCTAGAGAGCTAGGTCCTCGATTTCCGTTGATATAAGATGCTCGATTTGAGATTAGCTTGATTTCTTGAGGCCATTTTGAAGTTATTACAATAAAGAATACTATTGTTGAGATATGCCCGGATTCGCACTTTTGCATCTAGCTTTCTAGTTCGTAATCTAATGTTGGGCTTCGTTTTGAACGCGGTCAACAAAGAGAGCATTCTTTCAACTGTAGCATTGCTGGCGGGAGTCATCCGACAATGAGCGCACAACCAGAGAGTTATTTAAGGATATATCCTTTAAAGGATATATATGAGTCCTCCTTACAAACCTTTTCTTTATTATTGAACCTAGAGCAATAAAATTTGGTATGTTGACAGAAAACATAATTAGGAATCGTTTGTCATCTAAGAAAAAATGCAATTTGCTTCATACAAAATGAAATATTCATAGAAAACGGATTTTTTTTGGGGGGGGTTTCAAAATGTTTCTCCTCCGACAGTTTTTGGGCTACAGTAATGATTATGATATCATTGGATTCGGAAAGACGTGGAAATTCCAAAAAGTCAAATGCTTTTCCCAAATTTCCAGTTTTAAATAAAAAAATGAAAAAAATTCAGAGCAACTTTTTTTTTTTAAAATTTAGATTTATGAGGTCATAACTTTTGAACAAAAATTTATTTTTAAAAAACAATTCAACTTTTTGGAAAGCCCTTATGTTTTCGCATCCAATGATACTAAAATCATCACTGTAGCTCAAAAACTGTAGGAGAAGATGCATTTTGAAACCCCAAAGTCCATTGTTTACATTATGAAAAAGAAAGAAAGAAAAAGAAAAACAGTTTATTTCCAATACAGATGGTACAAAAGTACCATCATTGGTTTTTAAATATAAACAAAACAAAGAAACATAAACAATTTTAATTGAACATTTTTAAAAATTTTTGGCTCCGGTTTAGACCCCTGAAACCATTATACACTAATAGATCTAGACATAGAAAATGACATAGCAACGTCGTGCCGTGAGGAAAGTGCCAAGGTGTAACATGATAGAATACCACTTCCCCCTCCCCTCCCTCCCATTCATCAAACCCCCGTAGCGGGTGAACGAGTGAACGTACGAGTCTCATTTTTTCACTGGATGTACCTGACCTCTCACACTTTCTATAGCAGCAACAATCCCTATTTCTCAAATGGTCTCAAAGTCCTGGACTCCTATGGGGGACTTTTCCCTTAACGTTTGAGTGACTGTGTATTCCAAGCCAAAACTGCATGGTGCCTTTAAGGAATCACATCACCCTCAAAATTACTTCCTGCTTCCAGTCTATGATACTAATTCACTAATGTTGATACAATCCTGAGCTAAATGCAGCCTGTGCAAATCTGCAAATTCTCCTTTGATTACTTGATTTAACATTCGTTAAGGATTTAGTAATATTCAGCAGGATCTAGCTGATTCTGTTGCTCTGCGTTCACCTGTCACGTTTCAGTTTTACGCCTTGTGCGCCCCAAGAACCGAAAACGACTAAAAAAGCCAGAAAAAGGCCAAATTTAAAAAAAAAGGCCAACCTTAAAATTTCGAAGCCAAACGCTTTCAAAAAAAGCCAGATTTGTGATATTTGGCCTTAAAAAGGCCAATATGCAACCCTGTCTACTGAGACGGAAATGCAGTCAGAACAGCGCATGGAAGTGTGAAATTTTCCCCGTAGGTACAGCCTCATTTCGACTTTTTAGTGGTTGGTTCACGTTTACTTCGCTATCTTTCCGCAATTTTCTAATGAGTCATCAAATAGCTTTGGGTTGTCGTTTTTAGCGTAACTGTACATCCCGGAAGCTCCGTCCTGCAGTTCTCGTGACTTTGAACGAGCAGTGACAGTCCTTGCGGACTTCCTGCATCTGACGGTGGTTCCTTACGCAGCGTCTGTGTACTAGACCAGCTTCATGTGTTTCTCAACTTCCTGCTTCTCATTCACTTCAATTCCTCTTCTTATTTTACTTTCTCTTTCTTGAACCTAAACCTTATTAGAGATTGGTATTTGCCAATTGAAGTCCTGTAACCAGAGCCGAAGATTCTAAAGCTTGCAGCGGTGAAAACCCTACTTTATTCGGAGGTTTTGAAATTACTAACCCTTAACGTAATATAATTTAATCCTTTTAGGCCAATCTCTACTTCGATCATGTCAGACATCTCTACCCGAGAACCGAAACATTTGCTACTTCCTGGCACCATTTGTTTGGGTGAGACAGTGCTTTGGTGGTGATAGGTCCCTGTGCTTAATGGCATATTACCTTCTTTGCAATAGTGGCAGTTTGCTACATAACCCCCAACTTGTTCCGTTCGTAAATTTTATATCTTTTTATACATCTGCGTGCAGAAAATTTGAGCTGCCGGCGCTACCTAACAATTCTTGCCGATTTCCTTGCCATGATGTCAACCGTAACCCGTTCAGCGCCCTGCCTGTCTGTAGGCCATCTTCCGCGACGCCTAGGTGCGTGAGGTGCGATGGTCTAGTTTCTGAGTTACGAGAACACGAAGTCTAAATTTCCCATTAGTGTAACGTCCTTGCCACTATGAGCGTTTGAAGCAGTGGTTATAAACTTAGATCGCTTATCCATACCGCAATTCTTATAATTGAATTGTCTTTATTAGGAGTTGAGACCGCTGTGGGCTGCCGCGCCTCTTGGGGCTGCTAATGACTCTTGGTGTCCAGCTCGATTTTTTTTTCACCACAACACGAACATAGCCATATTGTCAGTGTGAATTTAATTAGGAATTACCTCGCACCCTGTTTTACGTGTCAGATTGTCGCCGTGAGAGCATACCAAATTGCATGTAACACTTTATTCATTTGCACGGGTATTTCAGTTCGCTGGGCACAGTGTGTTTGATTGACTAGTAACTCGTGAATTGGTCAGCGACTTATATTATTGAAAGTTGAAGTCTTTGCTGTTGTTAAGCTTCAGTCTTACTGAATGCTGCCTAAACTTAAATTCTTCGTTGCCGGCTCGGTAATACAGCCGTGTGTTTGTTACGCAAGTTGTGCTTTGTTCGCTGCCTTCAGTAGATTGAAACTGTAGTTAGAGTTTAAATAATTAAGTATAACTACACAATAGCGTCCTGCTAATGTTTCGCCTTAGGCGCTGAGTATTTAGTTACGCTGAATGCATTCCCGCAGTGGTCAATGAAGGAACTTTGATTCTCTCGCTATTTAATAAATGAGCTGCTACGTCTCTTTTGATTTACCTGTGTGGCTATCAGTATGCTAGGACTTCAAGTCGTATTCAGAGATTGGCCTTTTAAAAATGATGCACAAAAAATGACTCCTTTTTGATTCCTTTTGTCCACCTAATTGCAATGCGGAATTCAAAACCTGAAGAGCATGAGGAGACCAACATTGGTCGTAAGTCTCATAGACTGGAGAGTCTGCTGAACCGCCCCGGAATCTACGTCGGGTTGATTTGCTGTAATGAGGTTGTTAGCTTCAAACCAGTCTGTGACGAGACCCACAACTTCCGGTAGAAAACTAGAATATTGTGCATTTCTTGCATCTTGAGGAGATAGTCCATTAGGAAGTAATCCTCTTCAGACTACCGTTGTGGGAGGCCATTAGTTTCATTTGAGCCTGCTAGCATTTGCGCTATTGTTTCCTGAGCAGCATAACTTGAGGGATGATCTAAAGGATATGTAGAAGTGATCATACTTCTAGACGATGTTCCAATGCAGGTGGGAGAAAACCATCATCAATCAGGATAACTTTAGTTCCATCATAGGAATGGCGTTTGTCGCACTATTTCTAGGGTGAACTTGCTCACTCAAGTTGGCTTGGAATGCTTCACTGAGAGAAGAAGTAGAATGAGAAGTCTCATCACTGGTAAATAGGGAATTATCTCCTGCAACTGGGGTAGGATCATAACCAGTCTACGGAAGGGTCATCAAAATCTTCTATCTTCCAAGGGCCAAGCGTCGGCTCTTCATTGTATGTACGAGTTCGTACAAAATCGGAGAATGGCCCAACAGCCTCGTCATCATTTTTATATACGTGCTTGGAAAAGCACATCCGCTCTAGTACTTTTGCCATGAGCGCAACCCAATTACTAGTCTCCTCGTTGTAGTGCTTGTACGGATTGAAAATTGTTTTGCAGCGTACACATGTTTTACTTTCATTTGTGCACAAGCTAGTGGTGCGACTAACAGGAGGTGGCAGATGTACACTTTCCGTGTGCAGTAGATTTTGTGCCCAAATGAGCTTATAATCGGGTACGCGCGAATACCCCATATAAAATACTCCTCAGGAGTTTTATGAGGGAATCTATGCTTTACACGACTACTCTTTGACAACAACATCAACTGTCACACGGAAATGCAGTCAGAGGAGCGCATGTAAGAACGCATTTTTGAGGCCTTCTGTCTACCTAGTTGTATTTTGGAATTCAGAATTGGATTAGCACGGAGGGACCAATATCGGTCGTAAGTCTCATAGACTGGAGAATGTACTGAACGAGCCGCAAAAACTGCGTTTGACCAATTTGCGTTACTGAGATTGTTCGCTTTACACCAGTCCCCACCCACAAGTCCCCGGAGAAAAGGGGAATATGGCGGATTTATTGAATCTTTAGAAGATGGTCCATCATTCTTGGCAGTGAATGAATCTTCCTCAGACCACCGTAGTAGCAAGTTCCGAGTTTCGTTCATACCTGCTAACATCGCTATTGTTTCCTGAGCAGCATGACTTTAGGGATGATCTAGATGATAACATGATGAAGTGAGGCTAACTTGAGTGCCATCATAGAAAACGGCGTTTTCTTCGCCAGTTCGGACCTGCATCAACTCGACTGTGCTCTGCCTGGTCCTTCAGATGTTCTCTTATGGTTGATGTCGAGGTATCACAGCTTGGGTTCATGGATCAAACAGAAAACTAAATTCCTGATAAACGAATATTGTTGTTTTGAAATTTGAAACAATAACTCATAGATTATAGCTGTTAAATCAATTTTTATCCAATACATATGATATCGTAGTTAACCTGATTTGCTACGAAAAATGACATCAAAGAAAATTGAGATTGAAGTGTAAATTAAGTTTTCTCGAGAGCCTTTTATTTGATCGAAGTTCTTCACTCTTCAGTTTTGTTTTTGAAATGATTACCACTTAGAAATATGGTAATTGACTTCTATAAATGAAGTTTTGTTTCGCACGCATAAAATGTTTATTATCTTTATGCAAAACATATTTTTGAATCAGTAATTGTAATATTTCATTCGCATGATACCTTTTCATGTGACATTAACCAATTGATCTCAGCCGTATACAGTATGTATACGTTTTAAACATCGGCGATTGCTCCCTGTGTGCAGTCTGACAGTGCTTGTAAATCTGAATGGAGAAAATTGATCAAACTTTGCGTTTCGGACGCATCTCACTGGTTACCTGTAACCAGGCTACAGTAGGGGAGGTCACCTGTGACGAGACAAAAATGCGGTCCAGCAACCACTTGGTTGAGAGATGTTTCGGCCCTGAAGCAAGACAAAGTTTTACATTTTATTGCGGCATTCAAAAAATACTTTCGATGACTGAATATTCAGTTTGTTTTCCAAGTGAGAAGAAAGCCTCGAGAGAAGTGGAGAGTAGTATTATAATTTTTTAGGGCAGGTTTGGCGAGTACATTGAATCCCGCTAATTGTAGTAGGTAAAATTCCACTAAACTGCATTAATAAATTTCAGTATTACTCAGCCACCCATATCTGCTTTTCCAAAACTTCAGCGAGATTGTATTACTTCACTCACTGAATATTTAAAAGTATACCTGTACTTATTTTTGTCATGGCATTGGAACCAAAACATTGGAACTGAAGCAGGTTGCCATACTGTCATTTCTATTGATAATGTACAAAATCCGTTATTGTTTTTTTGCAAATCATGTTTCTCATAAATTCGGCAGCACGAGATGATGAATAATTACATGAAACTTCTGTTTCTGCTGGTGTAATTTCATCAGTTGTTGCGTCTGATAGAAATTTTACCCACAACGAATATCAAAATATGATAGCAATATGATGAACATGCTGTCACGAAGGGAATGGGTACAAAAAAAAATATTTCGAGGTTACAGTGTCGAACGGCATGATTGAAAATAAACGAATACATTAGAACGTGAACACATTAAAATGGTGTAAAATTTGAATACAAGAAAATTATTACTGAAACACTTTCCGACGTAATTGAAAAAACTTAACGAAATAAACAAGCTAAACCTAAAGTAGGTCGTTTAAATTCACAATATGAGAGAACTAAAACTTATATTAGAAACATTCACTTGCACAAATTTCCAAGCGTCGAGCAAACGTGCAACATCGTAATCGTAAAATGAATAACCAATAATGAAAATTTTATTCCTAGCCATTAGTCAGGTGCTTCTGAGGTCGGTCTGATGTAAAAGCGCTGTTCAGTATGAAAAGGCTCGGGTGTTTGAATTCAATTCTGTCCAGGTGGAAAGGTTGGCTGGTTTTTCTCTTACTGGAACAGAGCTCAAAATGGTGCGTGAAAACCATTCAAATTTGGTGGGGACGATTTTCTATTACAAAAGTTTGCTTGAGGTATTGAGTACAGTTTAGCATACACCATTTTGCTCCTGCAGATAGTACGCCTGAGATGTAACACTCTTTATGATGGATGGAATACAGTAAGACTGTCACCCACTCGTACTGAAGCCTGCATTCGATTCCAAATGCCCTGGACTAAGCATTGAAACTGATAACAACATATTTTTAGCAGTGGGTAAATATATGCAAGTCATTTATAACAATAACATGCGGAGCAAATGACGAGTTTGCTCGTTCACGTTTCGAGCAATAACAAACGAGCAAACGTTCACATTTCATATCGTGAACTTAGATATTATGCTAGTCGTTGTTAATCTAAGTCAGATGATTCCCTAGGAGTTATCCAATGAGTAAAATTTTAAATCGAGTGATTTACAGAATTGAAATTCACTGTTATTTATTAGTCACCGCAAACTTCAATTCGGTTGAAAAAATTCATGATTGATCGTGCGCTAGTGGGACAGAGATCCTCAACTGAGGACATGAATAAAATAGAATTATAATTCATTTTTACTCTAATTCCGGGTTCTATTTTTTGCCTATAACGTAATTATTCATCAGACGTCTGTGGCGAACATAAATCTCTTACTAGATCATCTTATTGAACCTTTCACAATTTGCAACAGATCACAGAAATACTGGTATTTCAGTCGGTTTTTCTCGACCCGTGCTAGAGGTTGCGCTGACGATGTCAGCTACCGTAAAAAGAGTAGCTATGATACTGGAGCAGTCATTTCATCATTTGTGCTTCTCATCAAATGGCAGCAGGAATTTCCATTATTTCTAAAAGGTGCTTAGTATTCTTATTGAATCTATTCTCATCGACAAGTGAGAAATGGTAGCCAATAAAATGGCCAATATCGGGGCTTTTCAAACAATTGGCAAACAAAATTTGGCTTCGTCTTTTTTCTTAATCTATTAATTGCAAGATTTCAACACATGCTTTGCCCACAATGCGAGGAGGCGAGCTTTCTTCCTGGTATTCAAGATGCACTTTAAAGTACGTGAAGTGTGCACTGCCTAGACAGAAGTACAATAGGTATGTGGCGTCTTTGGTCCTGCAAAATGTAGTATCCTCAGATAAAGAAAGTGATATTTGAGTCCCAACAATGTTTTCTTATATATGATGTAGCTAGCCATAGCCGAGTTTATTATAAATGCTAAACAATCACGATCTGTAGAGAAGCAAAACAGATAGTATATGCACGATAACACTCAACATGTTTATTTTGAGGCACACATTTAATGAAACTTCGTAGTGGCTGTCAAGGGAACCCTCGAGACGCAACCACAAGGAGAAAATGAAGACTCGGTAAATAGTATAATTTATTGAATTCGGTTGACAAACTTTAAGAATAACTGATAATTAATACTAATTGCTTAAGCTCACACTATAGGTGAAAATCTCACAAACACTAAAAATAAAGGCTGGCTGCCAGGCTCGGGTTCGACCACACGCAGAGTCCAGAGTCACGCAACAAGTGACTCCACTTCTGAAGTGGCGTGAATGCAGATCCCCGGAGAAATGGGTAGGAGTATCGCTCCAGTACGGCTCAGGTTCGTGCGTGGCCCACGCAGTAAATCGAGCTCAGCTCCGAAGGGAACTGGGTCAGGGTACCCAAGCGGGCTCACCAGCGTACCTACAAGAGAGTCATCCCTTCAGCCTGGGCACGAGTGCTAGTGATGCGACTGTAAACTATAAAGCTATGGCGGCGCGAAGCACAAAATGAGATTACAGGAAAAGCTAGTCTTATGGTCAAATAATAATTCACCCTTGCGGTCACATGCACCGAAGTGCAGAAAGAACTCTGACAGTTAAGTCAGAGAAAAAGAACGAGACATTTCACTCAATTAATAGTTCGAACACATTTAACACAGTGTGAAATTTTCCCTACAAAGCAATACACAAAAGTAACGCATAACATACCGCTGGCTCAAGAAAAGAAGTTTTGTTAAATTTGAACCACGAGCGACACAGTAGCGCGTGCCGTTCACGGATGAATGGGCGATGTTGCCAGGCCATAATTACAGAAATAAAGTTACACGGCTCAGAAAAAAATAAAAATAAACTATCAAGAAAGGTGGATGGGCGAAGTTCCCTCACAACAACGTAAAATAGGACATCACGTTTTCATGAATAAGCTCATATCTGTAAGTTACTCGGTCCCACAGCAAGCAAACTAAATGCTATCCAAAAAAAACAAACAAGTTGTAAAAGATAAAAATCTCGATAAGGAATCACGGCATAAAATCATTGAACAGCACTAGCTTTTCGTGCAACTGATCAAAAATAGTTCTCTCACATTCATTTTTTAGCTGATGTTAAGAAAAATATCTCTGGTATGTTTGAATAATAATAATTAAACATATATGGATTTTAAATTTAGATAAAACATTTTAAGCAGCCTGCAATAAATGTAGAAGAGAGAGAAGGGAATGTATACAGAAAATGATATGAATTTGGAGTATGATGACAGTGTAAAAATGTGATGTGTTGGAGGAAATCTCACTCCAAATTTCGAGTAAGCACCCTGAAATTGACCTACAACTGTTGTTTGTATCTGTTATCCAGTTTTTTTTTTACAAATTGAATTAGTTATGTTAAGTTACCATACCAATGTTATCAAATCTTAGAATCTTATGGGCCGTTTACACTAGGGGATATTTTGGCCATGAGGCGCGACACGTGTATACAAGACTCACCACTGAGGCTCATATATGTGTGTGTGTATACGAAGCTCCTTATTTGCTATAATCGAATTCGTGAGGGGAGACACTCGAGAGCCTCGCAACTACCGTGGCGAATAGGGAACTTCGTAGACACACACAAATATGAGCCTTGTATACACGTGTCGCGCCTCACAGTCAAAATGTCCCCTAGTGTAAACGGCCCTTTAGCGAGCACAGTCCAGGTGGCAGTCGTAACACGTCCGAAACTTCGAGGTTTCTCACGCATTCGTTGTTTATAAACATTTCAAGACTTCGGAACGTGAAATTTACTACGATAACCCAGCAACACAATAATATTGACACGAAATGACTGAATACGAAATTTCGCACGTGAAGTTAAATAACAAGTCCTAGGTATGTAATTTTTCACTCACTGCTTACAGAAAAATATTTATAGGCCTTTAAAAATGCATCTGAACACTCATCTCAACACATTTCCATTTGAGTGTGTATTTGAATATTTAGGTAACTTTAATTCACATTCGGCCATGCCCAAATTGAAATCCAGTGGCAGGCGGATTAGAGTCAAATGCATCCTCACGTGATGAACATTTCAAATCGTCGACACGTTTTAGTTTATACACTAGATCATTTATAAGTTTTTATGTTATTTTCCAAAAGCTATTATTATTGTATCTTCTTTACTCAATATCAATCAATAACTACCTATCAATAGCATGACGCACTATCTCAATATCATGGCGTACATCTATTGCATCTGCTATTGTATCTCTTCACGTTACTTTGAAAACAAAATGCTCATTAGTTCCATCATGAACATTGCTATCGTATCGCCTGCTGTAGTAAATCTACCAACGGGGTTCTATGGTTTTAAACTATTCGGTAATAAATTTGTTGAATCATCTTTCAAGTCCTCACTTCATGTGAAATATTTTATTATTCTTTTCGTTCGGATTTTTTACAGAGTGGTAAATTTTCCTTCCCGACGATCTCCTAACTCTTGGGAATATTGACTGTGGCAAACATCCAAACTGCTCACAACACGCGAAGTGCTAAAACTTCCCGCAGCGCTTTGCTGACGGATGTCTGAATATCTTTTCTACTTCATGAAAATTCGGAAATGAAATGGACAAAATCACTCATCCCATGAAAGTCAAGTCTAGAAAGTTAAAAAAATGTAAACTTCGTTATCCATGCTTCAGGAGCTTCGCGTCTGAAAAATCGTTGACCGGTAGGGAAAAGTTAAGACACGTGCGGCCTTCTCACATGTGTTCCAATCCTAGAATTTTTTTTACGCTTTTGGTGCTGGGTAGGTGAGGCGTCACTTGCTGATCTGCGGGAGGTTTTGACAGGGAGGGGGTGGTGGGCTGGGGTTAGGGGGATGGCTGTAGCGGGGAAGGAAGGGGGGTGAGAGAAGGGATAGAAAAGAAGAAACTAAGAAAAAAAATGAACAGTAGACAGAAAGAAGGTAAGAAAAATAAAACATAGAAAATGCAGATAGAAAGAAAGTAAGTATAAAAGACAGTAAAGAAAATAAAACAATAAAGGTTAGAAAGCTAAAAAAAAAAAGAAATAATCCAGAAGAAACAAAATGGTTCGTTTAGAACAAGTCAAATGGAACACCTGTAAGACTTTGGCTTTTAAATTTGAAACCTGAATAATATATTATATTGAATAATGCAACAATAATTCATAAAACTAACTAGATTGCTGACTGGAACCATAACCAAAGCTCAAGCACAAGTTATGAAGTGAGTGACGAACGCATGCGTTTCATTGATTGCATCAGGGAATAGGTGTAGAATAAGATTCTAAATAATGTATTCAATTCTGTATTAATATCAACCTCAATTTGAAGTTGAGTTGGAGATTCTGACTCATAACAAATATGTTACGGGTCATTCATGTTCTAAGTCATTCATGTTCCAAATCACACATGTTCCAAGTCATACATGATTCAAGTCTACATGTTCCAAGTCGTACATGTTACAAGCCACACGTTGCAAATCACATGTTACAAGTCATATGTTACCAGTCATACATGTTTCCAGTCATACATGTTACAAATCACACATGTTACAAGTGACGTGTTACAAGTCATACAAGTTCCAAGTCATACAAGTTACAAGTCATACATGTTACAAGTCATACATGTTACATCTGACATACATTGGGGCTCAAAGTAAGCCAATCAAGAGCAGTTTTTACCATTCGTTCCGGCTAATAGTGAAGGAAGTTCTGGTCGTTGCTTTCTCATGAAGGTCTCACTTATTAGTCATGGCTTGGACAAGATTACTGTAATATCAAATGCTCTTCAATTAAATTTTCATTCGCAACTATCGTTTCTCCGTAAAAAAAGCTACAAAAAATCGCATGGTGGCGATTTACTCGACGAGTCTCTACACGTGGTAGCCATTTCACCTCAGAAAAACCCCATGGTCACAGAAGTACATAAGTCCTTTATCTCTGGGCTTCACGAAAAACAACCCGCAACCTTTTTATGAACAGAAATTTCACGGCCGGAAAGCTTAAGGCGTTCAAACTAATGGCATGGGAACAGGATGACAGTTCCTGGCGCTCTCAGACGCCAGCACAAATACGGCGAGTTGTGAAGATTTATTACAGTCTCATGTGACTGCTGTCGATCTAGTTTTATCTTCCTTTCCGGATCCTGATCGAATTATAAAGTTCGTTTTTACCAAGTCATTTCACTTTTTCAATCTGAATGAGCTTTTCTTAGCATCACTTTTGACTAAGCGTTACTGTAACACTTTTTATCAGTTACGTCTCGTATTAGAGGCTTTCAAAAACTTCCGAGGAACTGCATCGCTAAATAGGGCTGGTCTCACATGACCATCACTAAGAATCATTCATTGGTAAGCAATCATTGAAATTTAAGATTCAGTCCCAAAAAATATTAGGGTGACAGTTTTAATGCGCAGTGAACTGCCAGGTTCGTACTTCAAACGTCAGA
This sequence comes from Platorchestia sp. MABIK, assembly GCA_014220935.1. Classification (NCBI taxonomy): domain Eukaryota; kingdom Metazoa; phylum Arthropoda; class Malacostraca; order Amphipoda; family Talitridae; genus Platorchestia; species Platorchestia sp. MABIK. The sequence goes on from JACJUY010007361.1 coordinate 20,909, forward strand.
GGAAGTGTTTACAGTGATGCAGATACCCGACAACTAGAAGCTGGTTTTATCTATTTCATGTTTACATCAACACATCCTGGAATTTGTTTGATGCTTGCCCTCAAAAAAGAGTTTTTATTCATGTTTGGACAATTGTTTTATTTAGAGTTACATTAGCTTAAGTATGAATCAGTATAGTTCGAAGTCGCTTAAAGAACTACGTCATGGTTTTATATCAAATTTGGCTTGAGCTTGACTAGGCTGAACTGGCGCGGCATGGGTTCTGATGATGTTTATAAGGTGGCCTTTGCTGCCCCAGTGCACACGCCGATCTACTGGTATGAGCTTCAAACCTTTTAATTACTCATGTATTTTGTATCTTTCAGTCATACCTCCGGCCTGCTTGTCATTTGGGAATTTTACTCGATATTGATACAACCCTCTCTGGACCTAATGCTTCGAACCAAAATGTGAATGCATTCTTATTCCCTAAGCATGGTTTGTAGACAATATTAGATATCGACCATAAAACTGAATTTATTGAACAACGAGAAATAATGTCAAGATTATTTACTTGCATTTCCAATTATTTTTTCCCTTTATTCACATAAGTTATGCTCACGATCGATTTCTTTGGTAATACCCCTTTTAAAACCTAAAATTTCCCTTGTACAGCAAAACTAGTTACAGTATAATTAATCATAACCTACAATCTCCTACCAATGCAGGATAAACTACAGTATAATCGGAACCTTTTTTTTCCTAGTACAGCAAAAATAACTGGAGTGTAATTAATCATGACGTATATTTTCCAACTACGGCAGGACTAACTACTTTATAATCATAACCTAAAACAGCAGGACGAACCCCAGTATAATTAATAATGACCTATAATTTCCTAACACAGCATGACTAACCAAGCCTGTCAAGTAAGGCTGTTGTGAAGAACTCGGTGCATCTCTTCTGCGTCGCTACTGTGACCAATGTACTCTGATCTTTCCACAAGACAAAAGGAAGGGGAGAGCGGGAGTGACGGGGGGGTGGTGGTGGGAAGGGAATTGACTTGTTTCTTTTTCTTTCGAGATTCCAAACTTGAGTCCAGAGCAGCACACGAGGTCCCACTCACGCCCAAGTCACCACGCGTTTGTATGCCGCCGGAATAAAATGCAAGGAATGCTCGAATACCTTGACAGTTTATTGCTTTAACATTTTCCCATGGGAACGGTAACTCGCTCAATGTCTGCTATTGTCGAGTTGCGGTGCAATGAATCCTGCTGTGTCGAAGTATCTCACAGCTCAGTACAACACGACCATCACACACCTTCGTTGTTACGCCACCTGAATAACGGCTTTGGGTGGAATTGATCTCGCTCACATATGTGTTCCATTTGTGCTTCGCGTTCAAGTATTCACATTTGTGTTCCATTAGTGCTATGTGTTGTGTTCGCAAATGTGTTCAATATGTGCTTCAGGTTTGCAAGTATGTACTCCATATGTGCTGTGGGTCATCAGAGTTATGTTTGATCAGCACTTTCTCAGTTACGCACAGTTATTCAGGAAGGCCCTTTATGAGTACGACGCATCATGTGAATATTTTAAATCATGTGCCTTTACATTAATTCCATATAATATGAATTCATTTCCTAGCAGTCACCCATTTGTTGTCGTTATCCGCAAACTTCACTCTTCGTTTGTGGTTTTCGTCACACCGAGTTATTTGAGTAGCTTGGCCTGGACCTCATCTGGTGATCTCAATCAGCGCTAATCGCATTCAGGAATTTGAAGGCGGCGTATCTGTTGTGTGTGGCTGGTAAATTCTGCAGGTCAGCCAGGGAGGAGATCGCGACCACAGGGCGGTTTGTTCAGGCATATTAATTTTGGAACATTGTTTGTCGGTCAATGAAACGTTCCTACCCTGCCTTTTTGCTTCTGCGTCATTGACTCAAAACGTTCTCTCACACGTGACTCATGTTTTTAGTGTTTCAAATCACGCACTCGTAAATATCTTTTTTTAACGTATTTTGTGAAAAAGTATTTCAACAGTGTGATTTCACAGTGGTTTATTCCTTCATAGCATTCATTCTTGTGTGTTGCTTTAGCACGATTACAAAATTTGCAGAGGAAAATTGAGATCGAAACAATCTATGTTTTACATCTGGGGATGAGTTAGGAAAGAAGCACGCGCATGTGAAACGATTTACCTTTATATCAACACCTAACTCAGCAAAATGTGATCATGCACGTACTGTACGGACCTGTAAGCGATAGTTCCACATGCTTTTACCTGCATGATAATCTGAACAACATGAAGAAATTATTTGATTTGTTACATAATTCGTTGATCTATTATACATTTCTTGGATATTTGCCCTTCGTAGAGTAGAGCTACGCATGCTTGACGTTTCTTCACAATGATCACGATTACTTCAGTAGTCCGAGACTTTTGTCTATTTTTTGGTGTAATTTTACGAGTGATGATTGACCAACATTTATTACATGCAATTATGGTAGTTCTGTTTAGTTCTGCTTCATCAGTGTTTATTGCATTATTGTTCTGTTGACAGGTGTTAAATGTTCGCATTAATTTTTTGAGCGAGCGTTGTTCCCAAATTAAATTCGTCTATGGAACGATGTGAGTTTCGCCTGTGGCTTGGTACTTGTAATACAGACATTTTTCTTAACAAGGAACGCCGGGAAATGATCAAATTAGTCGGATGTTATTATTCCTGTAAGAAAATTGGTTGGATCAATCATGAAGATATTACCGAGCTGCGTCTCAGATTCTGATGTGACACGTCTAGGTTTCGTGATGATTGGAAGGAAAGAGTTTGACTGGATAACATTGATGGAATTTGAAATTTGTTCGCAGCTTTCCTGATCGTAGTTGAAATCACCGCAGATTATTAGGTCATTGTTAAAGGACTTGTTACATCACGACATGATACTATGAAGTTCATTACGGAATGATCCCGGATATGCTTTAGTGGCCTATACGAAGATCGAAGTATAAAGCGAGTACCATTTTTCGTCAGTTCTACAAATAACGTCTCTACATATGTGGTTACGATTCATAGTTGCACTTGCAATGGTTCTAAAAGCTATGTGTTTAGATATGTGCGTACTGACGCCTCCGCCGCGTTTATTATTATTTCGTTGAGAATGATGGCTGTGACGGCTCTTCATTTGAATTGTGTCTTTAGTTGAGTCAACCAGCAAACTTTCGATGAAGCTGAGAACGTCAAAGTTACAATTTAGCTCGGTGCTAGTACAAGTTATTTTATCAGTTTTGGGAGAGAGTAAATCACAGTTCCAACACAACTGCGAAAAATCGTTACCAATTGTTCTCATCGATTCATTGAGTTTTTAAATTTACGCGTCAGAATTTCGAAAACTAAATTTTTTCCAAAAAAACATGCGAAAAGTGGTCAAAATTCACCTCGACACTTTTGCATAACAATTTACTGAATTATGAACGCAGAGTTTCACTAATTCTATCTGATTCTACTGTTGACGTCGCACGTCCTTTCATTATGCACAATTACAGGCAGCATGTGCTGTCACTCCCATAGAAATGTCGGTAAATGCGAGAGAGTGTGCATAAAAAACCGCACGATCAGCGTCCTGTATAACAATTAATAGGTCGTAACCAATGCAGTCGTAACCTATGCAAACGTAACCAATGCAGTCGTTACTAATGCAGTCGTAACCAATGCAGTCGTAACTTTTGCAGACGTAACCAATGAGCTGCACAAACGTTATGACGTCACGCTCGTGACCACCAATAACAACGTAGCAAACGCGAATAAGCAGTGTTTTTTATAGATATATATTTATAAATACAGCATAACATAAATCGGTTCGTAATGACGAGTTCATACATCAGTGAAAATGTCAAAATCCTCAAGACACATTCAACGGCTGCATTGTATATTTTTGAAAGAAAATTGTATTCAAGTTACGGTCAGTAGTGAGTTTTTCTGCGTGTTATCTTTGCATCACTTTCCCAAAAGCATTTTGTTGGCTCACACTCCCGCTGATGAACATCTAATGATAAAAACACGAGCCACGGCGAACTTCAATCAGGATGAAAGTTGACCAGCAGAGATTAGTTGATAAGAAATTCAGAAAATTCAAGTATATATATCCGAGGCAAGATAATCACGCAAAGAGCTTGAGGTTGTGGATATTTATCTGAAAAATGATCTTTCATGCTGCTTGTACGCTTGTCGGAAATCATAACAGTGTATTATGGTATAAAATTCTATTTTGAGTGAGACGCATCGCCTAAGCTTGTTACATTTGATTACGTCCATTAGGTCAACTATTTTATGTGCAGTCAAATTTGCGAATGCTTCAAAGTGTTATTTCTTGAATGCATTGATGTGACAATTGGAGGATGCATTCTTGTGTTGTAAAATGAGAAAAACAAATAATAAGTCGTTTCTCTGTACAATTCACATTCCACGCACGGCTGGTAAGACTCTTCGATCACGTAATTGGTCATGAAATATGTACGTGAGACTCAGTGTAGTATATATTGCGATATTTCCAGAGATAAACTGCACGTGGATTGCCAAATTTCAGAACAGTTGTTTGGTTTTTGCTCTAAAACTGCTTCTAGTTAATAACCCAATGAGTTTTAATAATTTTGAAATTAAATTTGAATTTCTAGAGGTGATGAATAATTTAGCAAGTTTGTTTGACTGGTATCGTTTGAGCCAACACTGAAATGTCCCTAGTTAAACAGTTCAAATCCACTCCACATAAATGAAGTAGTTTCTCTATTGAAGCCAATCCTTCATTTTGTTGAACACTTATCCACAACACTGAACATTTAGTTCAGTTGCGAAGATGAATTTATTTTTAGTGATTAGTTCATTTTAATGACGGTCTGCCTCAGTTTTGTGAGTGCCTTACATTCATTGTTAAAATTTTCAAACTTCTATTTTTGGAATTGATGAAAATGACAGGATATTTAATATAGTTGGCAAATTCAATGAAAAGCTCTCGGCAAGAACAATAGCACTCGCCATATGTCCAAAAAACGGTATGGGGTCAATCTCTTAGTTATACGTTGATCGTATCGTTGATCACATGAGTCATTTCAGGAGCAGGAAAATGTATTTATTTGCAAATCTGATCCTCAAATTATGTTAACTTTATAAATACATCATGAGAGCTGTTGAATTTTCTCCTCCGACGTCCGACACAATATTAAATTTTTGAGTATTTTTTGCTGAAATATATTGAAAGACACGCTAACTTCAATTCATTAATTATAATTTCTGAACCATCAGGACTGCTTGGCGGTAAAATGAATTTTTCCGACGATTTTTTGCTGTAGTAACTCCTAAGCTTGGCCTCGGGGGCTGGAAATCTACGATAAAATTTATTCTAAAACTGAATTTTTACCATAGCAATTTTTGTTATTATCTCAAATTTGCTACTGTTTTTTGTACAATAGAAACTCACCTGAAAAATTCGGGAAAAGATGACATACACACGAATGATATTTTGCTGAGACAAACATGTTAGGGTTACCGGGTTCAAATTTAGGGTAGCATAAATTTCGGCTAGGGAAACTATTTCTCTGCGTAGTACTACAGGTCTAATTTCATTGACGACCTCACTCATTCACAGGGCTGCCAATGCTTGGGTTTTAACCCAAGATCTTGGGTTTTTGCGATATGCCTTGGGTTCTTGGGTTTCGTTTTGGAATATGTTGGTAATCTTGGGTTTTTGACTATATCTATTTATCATGGTATACAAAAATTTCTCAAAGTCAAATTTTCACGTACAAATGCCTCTATTTTATTACGTTTAAAGGTTTCGTTAAACGTTTGAAATGCGTTTAATACCGGTCACAGCCTGC
>JACJUY010007361.1:26987-44398 GCA_014220935.1 Platorchestia sp. MABIK
CACGCACGAAGAAAAAACACTATATATCACTTAATTTTTTGTATTTTGGTAATCTTGGGTTTTATTTCTAGATCTTGGGTTTTTTAGAGCAATGATCTTGGGTTTTGATAAAAGTCTCATTGGCAGCCCTGCTCATTCACCGTGCCATCAGTCACTCCGCGTTCGACCTTCGCAGTAGAAGGTAGTGTGGGCCCGAGGTCAGCGAGCACCCGATGGCTGTGTCTTGAGTGTGCGTTAGTATTAAACTTGAAGAGAAGCTGTCGTGTTTCTGTTCGTGTTCCCGAAAGTTATGTGCTGCCTTTGGAAGTGTGTTGAAAATATTCTTAATGATTGTGAGAAATGTTCCTTTTATTCAAAGGAAATTCAATGAAAAACTAATATTGATATACACAAAAACTTCGCGCAGTGGTTGTTTTTTAGACTCGTATTATAGAGCTATTCATCAGTTAGATTCAAACGTTTTATTTTAATTACAACTTATGTTGAGTTTCTCTGGGTTGAAGCTCGTGCAAGTTTTCTCGTTCCATTTGATACTTGGCCCAAATTTTTGCCCAATTATACCAGTCAAACAGCAGTATTAGCGATGACCGTGTATTTCAAAGTTCTTCTGTGTGTCTTAAAGCTTTATTTCCACACGAAGTTTTGTGCAAACTGACTGCTTGGCATACAGTTATCTGGACGGCTATGCGGTGTATTGCGGCACATTCTACAACGAAGACAAGACCTTAATATCAAGATGTTTTAAAGCCAATGCGTAGATCTGTAAATGAGGCATCAATGTGCTGAAAATGCTGGTATTTAAGTGCAATAATTCTATACTGGTTTGCTCTTAATTGGGTATGATATTGTAATCAGTCATTGCTTTCATTTGTGGAAACATCATCCGCTATTTTCTAATTTAAGTTTATTCACTTCATGTAGCTATAATTATCGCTCAATGCTAAAGTGGCCCTCTTTTTTAGAGAATTGTTTTTGCGATAATTTTCCGAAAATTTAATTACTCCTATAACAGTTATAAAAAAGAAGCGTAAATCTACTTAGCAATCTCATTGTTTTAATGAAGTTTAAATCAATTCTGTAAGATTTGTACATGCATGTTTTTGATTGATTCAAAGTTTGTCGACATCCTGTTGAACTTTAAGAATATTCTAAAAATGGTTAATTTTTTCTTGCAGGGTTTTGCATATTTCAGCTTTTATTTACTTATGAAGCAAAAGTTTTACTAAGTGTTTGTGCGTTTTAAAAAGTTTAGGAAACTCATTTATTTCTGGTGTTCGTGCTCAAAGAAAAAAATGGCTGTGATTCTCCGAGTAAACCTTGCCCTGTGAGGTTGTTCTCTTTCGGACCACCAAGCCTTGCCGCTTTTAGTGGTAAGTAAACCAAACTTTTATTTTTGGAAGTATTTCATTGTCTTTTGGTTACTGTATTTGTATCTAAATTTTCTTATGTATTCTGGCAAAAATTTATTTATAACTTAATAAATGAATATTACGCTTCTTTAGTCAATATTCTTACAATATGTTGTGTGGTGTTCATTTTGTCATTGGCTGATATAATTGCCTCATTTTATTCTGAAATTTTCTTCTTGCTCAGACAGATTTTCATGGAAGATTAAGCCTTTGATCTTTAGAGAAATCAAAATGTACTGAAGTGATTCCAATATTCTTTTGTATAAGGATTATTTTGAGATCTTTTTAGTAATAAAGGATAATAATCTTATTTCCATTTCTTCTCAGGCAGTCAAAGTAGTCAAAGAAAAGAATTTATTTATAGTGTCATAAGATCTCCTCGGGGGTAACAACTACATATTATAATTTATGGGATAAGCACTCGTAGGGCGAATATGTGAGGTCCTGAGCTAAAGATTACGTTGGCCTTCCTTTTGATGAAATGGAATAGTTTTTTTTGTTTTTTACAGACTTATCAGTTTTCAGTTCACTGCTGTCCTGTTTTTTCAAGGCCTATTACTTTCATCTTCAACTTTGATCTTGTTTCTTAAATTTCTCTCAAAATATACTGTTCCTTTGCACATTGCGCATAGATTCTTCGTTCCCTGAAGTCCATACTAAATGATGCCTTCCTCCTTCCTCTCTTGAAACGCCTCTGTTGCGTTTAGGTAGGCTTCAAATTACATCTAATCTAATAGGCTAAATCAGAACAGCGATGCACTTAAGAACGTTAAATGAAAAATGTATTCATCAAGTTCCCCTCGCGGGGATACAACTTTTGTACTTATGAGAACCAGTGCTGCAAGGGGGATATGTGAGGTCCTGAGCTGTGAATTAGGTTGGTCTTCCTTTTGTTGAAATGAAATAGTTTTGGTATTGTCAAGGATTCTCGTTTTTTGTTGAAAGTTCATTGCTTCGAACTTTCTTTTATGACTTTTATCATGTTTCATGACCTTCTTCCTTAACTTGCTATTTCTATGCACAGGGGACATCGGATGTCAACACAACGCACCTTGTACATAGATTTTGCGTTTGCTCTATTTTGGACTCAATAGTGCCTTCATAGTTCTGCTCTTGGAACGACTTCTTTCGGTTAGACGCTTAAACTAACTTACCTTATCTATCCAGGGTTTTGTGTGATGGTACGAGTTATGATAGGACACCATCTCATATGAGTTGTTCAACAGATTAGTCAATATCTGTTTGATGTGAAACGTATAAGTCGGTTTCTGGCAGTCTGGTATATGCCATTGAGGGTTAGTGAATTTTGTAGCGCTATGAGGTCTAGATTGCGTTTGTTTTCTTTTGAAGACATTTTCTTATCAGAAATATAGGAAAATGATGTGACATCGCCAAATTCAAGATGCCAGTAAAGATATTCGTTGAATGCATTGTGAATTCATTATCTATTAGTGGGTCAGATTCTATAGATTTTTCAGATGGTTCGAGCATTAAAGATAAGAAACATTTTGATTGCATTAGAGTTGAGGTTGTTTCGCAATTTTCCCTAGTCAACAGGTTTGGTTAAGTTGAAATCTTTACCAATTATATCACGTTGGGGTTTGTTGAGACACTGGTGTGAGTTTGTAAGTTCGTTTATGAAGGCCTCCAATTTTGCAGAAGGTATTCTAAAGATTTATTCAATAATGAAATATTTATCATCTGTTTTTGTTATTGATAGAAGGTTTCAACGTAGTCGAGGTTAACTGTCTTTTCAGGAATGATTTTGGTTTCAAGTCTTTGAAACGAATTCACTTACACGGACTTATGATGTGGGGCTCTCTTTGGTATCGTTTCGTTAAGGAAGGATTTGTAATATGGCATGTTTATTATATTAATAGTCGCTCTATTCAACCAGCTCTCAGTAACGAAAAGTATCTCGAAATTGCAACTTGACTCAGTAGCTGTGCTGTTTATTTCGTTTATTTTGGGGTTGTGTCCTATCATTCTAACGGAAAAGAGACATGAATTTTTCCTTCACTCGTAGAGAACAGGTTAAATTTTTGTATTGAGAAGTATGAGCAGTGCTCAGTCGTTTGAGTCAAATTACTATGGCTTAAAGTTTTTGACGGTTTCGTTCTGGTCAAACATCATCCTCGGTAATACAAAAAAAAAGGAGACCAAGGCTATAAAAATAATAATGTTAATGATATTAGAAACGCAAAAAATAGAAGTGATAATGTACGAAAAACAAGATGAAAAACACGAGCAAATGAAGATAAAACACCCAAGTTAGGACAATGATCTCTTTCGGGCTCGTGAGCTAGAGTGATGGTTTCTTCTTTCTTGGGATGCCGGAAGGGGCTTATCTTAGCAAGCTCAGGCCATAGGTCGGTTTTCTAAAGTCGGTGGTAGGTTTTCTTCATCACCGAATGTTTTGGTGACAATTTCTCTACTACCATCCGTGTGGTAAAGCAAAGGGGCCCCCGTCCTTTTTGGGACCGAAAAGTTGCTCCTATCTCCATTGATGAATTTCATCGGCGGGGGCGATTTCTACGTCTACGATATCAAATTTGCCTTGACTGTTGTTTGAGTCTCCATTTATCGCTCTCATTCGTCGTATGTCTTCTTACCATGCGATTAGCTGAGGATTTTTGATCTGAGTTCTTCGTGAGGATATTTGCTGCTTTCAAATCCTGGTTGAGTGTTGTGAGGTTTGGAGAGCTTCAATATTTTGGGAAATTACACGTCTTAGTCGTGGCCTGTACGAGTTGTAAAAATCAACAGAGAATAAATTTAAATTGTACTCCTAATTTTCTTGACTGTATAGAGGGTTCGTTAGGCAATTTTTGCTTCGCCGTGGAATTTGATTTCTTAGAAGCTGGGCTTAAAGTTTGAAAATATTTGTTTGTATTTCTCGTTTTTCGAGTGATTTCACGTCCTTAGATATTATTTGTCAAAACAGATTTCGATAATTTATCGAAGCGCTCATCCGTTACTTTTGATTTGTTTTTTATTTGGTTTATCAAAACATTTGTTTGAAGATGAAGAGGTTTTACTCTTTCTTAAATTTCTTTGAATTCAATTTTGATCTTGTCCAGCATATTCTTGTTCATTTGACTGTTGACTTTGGGTTGTCACATCTTCTTTTTATTATGAATGTTAAGATCAGGTCAACATCGCAAAATATTCAGATCTTCCACTCACTCTCGGCACGTCTTTTTTTGCCTTCCTGTTGAACAGTTTGTAGCTCGTCTTTTCCACTATAGAACTACGTGACACTTGCTGCGCTGGGGTTCAATCTTTCATGCCTGGATCTTTCATGCCCGTGATCTTTCATGCCCGGGATTTTTTATGCTCGGGATCTTTCATGCCCGGGATCTTTCATGCCCAGGATCTTTCATGCCCGGGATCTTTCATGCCCAGGATCTATCATGCCCGGGATCGATCATGCCCGGGGTCGTTCATGCCAGGGATCTTAAATGCCTGGATCATATATACTTACATCGCAAAATACTTTCTGTACTCTAACTTTCATTTTGTCAAGTGGGAGGCATGACAGAAATAACCAGGACAGGGCCACAAGCTCCATGTTAATTAGACGCTGGAAAACCAACTCGTCAGCACAGGCTTTGTTCACAGTTGTGCTGCTCTCACGGCAATATTTATATGTATAGCTTTAGATTTTTATTTTAAATCGCGTTAGAGTTTTATTTGATATAACGTTGTACTTTTATTTCGTATGGCGTTATATTTTATTTCGTAGAGCGTTACATGTTCGGAAGTGGTTCAGTGGAGCCGAGATGCGGTGCTCATTGCTCAGCAGCCGCACCAAGATTGTGTGCACTGAGTGTTGGGCAGCCCCTCGCAGGAGCAAAATTATTCTATCGATCAGAATTAACATTTTCTCGGGATGTGAAACTGATAGGCATTCCTCTAATGGAATGCTTTTTTTAAAAGGCTTAGTTTGATTCGTTGCTGTTAATTTTTTCAGTAAATCTGACTTTCTCCTTCATTTTTTTTTATTTAATTATCTCCTTTCTCAACTCACTGAATTTATGCATAGGGTGTCTTTTGCGGGAACACACACCATGCATAGATTCCATATTCCGTCAATTCCTTACAAAATGGAGGTCTTTAAATAGACCGCATTTAATCAATCAATTGTTGTCGCTAGAGAAGCTTAAACGGACAAATACTCGTGTGGAACTATGTGGTACGCGACATATGGATGATGATATGAGCTGCGTGTAAGTTATTGTGTGAAGTATCTTGTGTACTGACTCGATGCTTTGCAGATCACCCCTGCGGACACCTGGCACATCGGCCCCTCGGTGCGCGTCGGTCCAGAATCTGCTGTTGGCTGCCTGCGGTGGCTGCCTGAGGGAGGAGCGCGACCCACACCGCCGCACCTGCGAGGTGAGCGTGCGCTCGCTTGCATTCTTCTCATGAGAGTTTAGGGTGCTGCTATAGCGTGAGTCTACCGCACTGTAGCATGGGATCTACCTCTAGCAAGGACAATAGGTTAGCTTGTTATGTGACCCCTTTTATGTTAGTATTGTTAATCAAAATGAGTTTATGTAGTTTTGTGTCCGCTCGGGGAAACACACGTATTGTATCAATGAATATTGACGCTCCCAAGGGGATGATGGGAGGTTCTGAGCTGAACGCTAGGCAGGCCTTCTTTCTGTTGAAGCAGATTAGGCTTTCGTTTTGTGGCGGACTTATACTTTATCGAATCACTGCTCTATTTTTCAGCACCTGTACCTCTCAACTGAGTTAATATGAGCGTAAGATTTTTTGTGGGAACACACTTTGTGCATAGATTCCTTGTTATCTAACTCCCTACTAAATAGTGTCTTCACCCTCGCTCTTTTTGGAATATCTCTGTTGTTGTTAGAGATTCTTAAACTAACTGATAGTCGTGTCTTGCCTGCACGTGACAGTTAACAATGTTCATTAATTTCTTCAGGTTTCTATATGAAGTTATTGGATGACAGTGTGACGATTTTTTCTAAGTATTTTTCTTATTTCAGGTCCACTTGCTCGTTGAACAGTCCACTAGCGAACTCATCTTCATCAAGAAGACACTGCTGCTGGGAATTAGGTAGACAGGAATTAGGTAGGAATTAGGCAGACAGATGGCCTCAAAAATGCGTTCTTCAATGCGCTTTTCTGACTACATTTCTGTGTGTCAGTAGATGTTGTTGTCAAAGAGTAGTCGTGTAAAGCATGGATTCCCTCATAAAACTCCTGATGGAGTATTTTATCTGAGGTATTCGCGCGTACCTGATTATAAGCTCATTTGGGCACAAAATCTACTGCACACGGAAAGTGTACATCTGTCCCCTCCTGTTAGTCGCACCACTAGCTTGTGCACAAATGAAAGTAAATCATGTGTTCGCTGTAAAACAATTTTCAATCCGAACAAGCACTACAACGAGGAGACCGGTAATTGTGTTGCGCTCATAGCAAATGAGCAAAAAGTGCTAGAGCGGATGTGCTTTGACAAGCACGTATATAAAAATGAGGACGAGGCTGTTAATGGGCCATTTTTCGATTTTGTAGAAACTCAAACATACAATGAAGAGTCACCTACAGTTTATGCAATGGACTGCGAGATGCTGTACACTGAGTTGGGCGTTGAGGTTGGTCGAGTTACGGTAGTCAATTTTGCCGGTGTCACTGTTCTCGATACTTACGTTCAGCCTGCGGGCAAAATTGTTTGTTACAATGAGAAGTGTTCTGGCTTGAGGCCTGAGTGTTTCATTGGCGCCCCTACATTTGAAGAACCGCGCTCTTTTTTTCTGTATACTGTCACACGTTGTGATGTCCTTGTGGGTCACAGCTTGCACTGTGATCTCGTTGGTATGCGCGTAATACATCATAGAGTTATTGACACCTCTGTCCTGATAGATTTTCTGGATGGCAAGAGGACTGGGCTAAAAAATTTGTCAAAAAGGTACCTCGGACGCGAAATTCAGGAAGGCAGTCATTCGAGTGAACACGATGCCCGTGCATCGTTAGATCTCTTCAAAGCTTACTGTCGATATCTTTTTCTATCATCTTAAGGGAGGGACATGTGCAGTTCATTGTTTACATTGAAATTTTTACTGGCCTTCGCTCATGATTTTGTTCAAGAGTTGGTAGGGACTGGCATTTGTTGTGATGATTGTTGCTGAGATGCGAGATGTTAGCCTTAAGATTCCACAGGGCTATTGTGTTCTTGTGAGTAGATAAATGTTCTCATGACTTCACCATCAGTGTATACTTTGCAAACATTATCGTCCACAGTTAAGAATGTGTTCCCTGGGATTGAATCCAGGCTTTATTTTAGACCATGTGGTGCATAGATTATTTGCAGGAATTCATTAAAATGTTTCTAACGCCAAAAATCGTCTGAACCATTGTAATACCATAGTTCTGATGCTGCTCCTATCGTGTGCCTTATTGCGTTAGTGATGTTGGTGACCAATTACTCCTGAATTCATTCCATGTGTGCGTGCAATAGTATTGTCTTCCTTATCATTGAACAGCTTAGTCATTGTTTCTACTCATAGAGCATGCTTCGGAATTTCTAAAATCCAGTGTTCGTTTTTAACTGTTTTTTTTCCTTTTAGGTCGACATAGATGAGATTTGCTCTGTTTATTTAGGTAACTTCTCTTCATTCGATGTCTTGACCATATAAGTGTGTCCGAACAACTTGTTTGTTATTCTTCAAGAGTTATTCTCAGTCTCTGGTATTAAAGGAGCTATTTTTCTCCTTTTGATTTACTGATACTTGTCTCTTGATGCCCACGGGAGAATGTAACAACTTTATCTGTGGGAATTAGCAATCCCTATGGGAAGATTTGAGGTTCCTAGCGCAATAGGAAATAGGCGTTTTTTTATTGAAGTAAGATAATTTTTTTAAGGTAGTGATCATCTTTCAGCATCGATGACTTCCTTCTTCAACTTTAAATTTTCCTTCATTCTTGCTGTTTCTAAGCGCGGAGAAAGGGGACGCACTTTGTGCGCAGATTCCTGTTTCCTTTGAACTATACTAAATGGAGCTTCTTTCCCTTGGAAACGCCTTCGTTATGGTTAGGGAGTGTTGAACGAACTACTAATCAATGAAAATTACCTTTTAATTCGAAAATTGATTTGTTTTTTGTGAATCACTGGTACTCGCAAATGAAAGTATTTATTTAGGTTTGCTACAGAGCCCGTAAAATGAAGGCAGTGCAATTGTACATCACTCATAGGGATTTGTTGAGCAATGATCCTAGATGCGTATTTATTATGCAGTGCGCTGCGTTAGCAACTCGAACGAGGCTGTTGTAAGGAGGCTTGTGCCCGGTCTCTGTCTGGAATAGGTGGAGACCGTGCAAATTATGTGTAAAGATTTCTCATCTATGTCTGCACGCATTAGTCTTAATTTTCTCGTCTGTGATATGCTTTTTCTTGGGCCTTAGGATGTTGATTTTTGTTAATAATTACTTCTAATGTGCTAAGTAGTAGTTGTAAGATGAGTTTCTTGACATGACTTGTTACATTTGGCGAGTGGGCTTCCTCGTTTTAGTGCTCGTCTTTTTTAATGAACGTTTCATCGGCAAGTCCCGTTCGCTTTCTCTTACAGAGGAGATCAGTGTAATACATATTTGATACCAAATGGTGGAGGACCGGTTGCAGCGGTCTGTACTGCTATAGGGCTGTATCGCATTTGTTGTTCTGCATTCTGGCAAGAAACACTTGGTGTTTCGCAGTTCGACAGCTCGTGATGGTGCTAGGCTTTACCCGAGCCACTTGGGTGCTCTTAAATAGGCATCTGCCGTCTGTTCTATACGCACAGATGCCGCCAGTTTGACTTAGGAAGAGTAGTAGCTTGCCCTCCTGAATTTTAATGGTATTTCATTTTAGAAATATCGTTTAAATTGAATTGTTTATTTTCTCGAGGTCTCGAATAAGTTTTATGTAGTAAATTCCTGGGAACACAATTCATTTTTTTATTAAATAAGTGACTGCATTTATTTAATTTTGTTTCATTAAATAAATAATAAATAAATAAAACCTTTCATTAATTAAATTCCGTCTACCTTGTTTGCAGTGCCTACTTTCTTAGTGATGCGTGGAAGTGCATCCTGTACGCTTCTAAATGTCATTGAGAAAAAAAGCTTATTAGTAGTTCGTTAGTTAATGTGCTATTCGGAAAAACCTTACGAATTCTAAGGCAACAGTTACTTCATATGCTTCATTTCTCTTACGCAGAAACAGATTTGAATGGTCTCTTTTTCAATATTTGAAATTAATTTTATAATCTTGGCCCTCAAAGCTACGGTTACGTGAACTTGGTCCGTTTCACACAGAGCTGAACACAGTTTGGGTGTGACTAGAGCTGAGGCTTGGCGTGAGGTCGTGGTGCCGAGTCCACTTAATTACGACCAGTACGGGGGCCCCAAAATGTGCTCCTACATTGAAGCACTCTAATTCGTGTTCTTATTCTTTTTGTGCCAGGTGCAATAAAGTTTTCTTTTGTGGCATTTAACTCCCTTTTCTTTGTTGTAACTCATTAGAATAGGATCTGTGTCAATAAACACCTGGGTCAAAACAATACGTGAGTATTAGGCAGTCAAGGAGTGAGCATCTTTCTTTTGGGACACCCTGCATGGCGGGCATTGCTGCTGTGGGCGTTGTGAACCGAGTTCAGCTCTTTAGTATGTACATAATGTTAATTTTCTTAAACCTGATCCTTGTCACTTCACAAACTGTGATTTTTGTGATCCAATTAATGTGGTAGAAAACAATATTGTGTGTCACTAATAGTGGGGTACAACACATCAATAGTGTGGGACAATTAAATTTCGTATGTATCAATTACTGTGCTCGATGTTTTGAATACAACGATCTTTCTTGCTCTATGTTTCATTCCTCCATGAAATTCATTTACGTGGAACTGTGAATGTTCTTACCGTGCTGAGCGACGTCAGTCCCTAGTGGCCACACTAGACATCTGAAAGAAAAAAACAGTATGTTTCCAATCAGGCTGATACGTGAAATGTATTACATTGGTTTTTAAAATATCAACATTAAGACCCTTAGTCGATATTCCTCCATGGGTATCGTAATACCCACGTCAATTGTCGATAGAAATGTTGAGTGAAAAGGACGAAAAAATGTCTTCCCTTCGTTGCGTTAATCTGGTTATGTCGATGCTTATAAATTCAAGTAACTAAAAATAATAATATCTCAGGTTATGCATGGTTGTAAACACTCTCGTTAGTGCACACATATTTTGAAATACGAACATAGGAACTAGTGATATAAGGGATTAATGTTCAAAGTAAAATGTGCAGATTTCAATTATTTTGCGTTTTAAGACTAGGAGGTTGACTTTCGGAGAAATTTTTTCATTCAAACGTATCAACTAGTGTGCTAAATAAGGAGCCCGGAGAGAATGAAATATCATACCATAACACAAATTTATGAAAAATAATGCTAGCACAAAAGGGGTTCACCGGAGTCAAAACATGAAGATTGTGGTGCAATGCTAACCAGAACATTGGCAATATAGCTGGACCAATACGAAAAGTTAACTACCGAAAATAGCGTTGTCATACTACACTCACGAGCATAAGAAACGACTAATTATCACACAAGACTGATGAGAACATCTTAGGACAGGCATAAAGAAATAAATACACTGATGTTCTACAAAGTAATTTTGTAAGATTAATTACGTCGCCTTTTACAATTTTTCGTGTGATAGATCCTGAGTGGATATACATAGATGGGTGCCATGAGGGCCCATGTCAATGTGTTAGAAAACATTTTAATTTGTGAATATTTGGAGAATTCGATGAAATATTTCACTAGATTGTTTTTAATTGTGTCCTCTTATTTTGCTTCGAGTTTTTGTAGCACTTTATTAAAATTCATTCGTTGAAATTTTAGCACAGAAGAAAAATATTGCGTACTCCAACAGTACGGGCGTGTTGCTTCAAGGTTTTACATGCCTTTGAAGCCAATGGTCGTGTGTCTGAGTTGTGTGCTACATTTCTGTGTTTGAGTTTAGTGCTGATGTGTGTCGTGTTTGTGTAAGGTGTGTATCAGCGATTTTTGGATAGGCCTTGGAAAGTAGATTTAGGATAGACCCTTGAGCCGAAGAAACGTGAAAGCCAATGGTCAACCACAAGAGGATGATATATAGAACATCATTTGAGCTTGAGGGTATGAGAACGAACAACGGTCGTAGTGACAGGATGTCAGCTCAGCGGGAGACCTAACACTCAGGCCTTAGAAAATACGCATGGAAAAAGATTGAGCGTAGAATTTACAGGGAAATGTCTCAAGCCCGCACTTGTAAGAAGGAGGGGAAACAGCGTTCTCACAGCCAATAAGGGGACATCTACACTTTGCGAGAGGAGAATGCGAGCTTCAGGCATGTCAATTAAACAGCCAAAATGACATACAGGAGGGGTTTAAGCGTTTGCTTCTAGAGGAGTGAGAACGTCATTGGTCGAACAAGAAATAGAGGGCAGCCCTCAAGAACACTTATAGGTTTAGCTTATGGAATAGGGCAGGGGTACGCCGAGAACCGTCAGAGAAAGTGCGTCATAACCAAGTGTTGCCTGAAAAATATTACTTTGATAATATGTGAATATAACGTGCGTCGAAAAATTTATTTGCAAAAAGTAAACAAGTGGAAATTTTTATCGGTAATTGAAATTTCTCTATCGATTTTACAGAGAAAAGTAATTCAAAAACGAGACCGGGGTGGTCGAAGAAAAATGAAACCAAATGTCATCGGGAAGGTGAGAGATAGTTTTCTTTAAACGAAATGCTGTTTGAAATAAAGGTGGTGAAAGATTTAATGTCATATGAAAAAAAACTCATTATTTGAATGAGCACGATTTGAGCAATTAAAAGTAATGGGTTTAATTACTTAATTGTGCAGGAAGGGCGGCGCAATAGCAATGTTGCAGTGCGGAGAGTCAAAGGCGTGATGAGCTGAACACAGTCGTCAAAAGTACACTTCCTGAACTGATAACATCCAGAGAAAAAAAAACAGTTGATTTCCAATAGAGATGGTACAAAAGTACCATCATTGGTTTTTAAAATGTCTTAAAGTTAATACACTTAGATGATACACACACACGAGTATTGTAATACCCATGTCACTAGTCGAAAAATGAATGAGGGCAATGTACTCCTAATCTTGCTTAAACTACATTTGATGATACATGTAATGATTATTTTAAGAGATAACACAACTTCATGGACAATGCATTTTCATTGTGGGGTGGAAACACTTTTGACAGTTCACATATACATAACATAAAACTTCGCAATTCTTGACGCCAGGGAATACTATTTGAATCGCTTGTTTCGGCCGATGTTCAAAAATGTTATTTCAAGGATGCGTGAAAAAAAATATATATATATACATATATAAGCATGAGGGACACGAAAAGTACATGTTTTGTATTTCTAATTAAATCATTTTAACATAACGGTCATTAGTTGATAATCATTTCATTTATATTTAAATGGAGGATTACACAACATATGTATAGTTTTTCACGTGAATGCTTTACAATAATAAAGAGATGACGAGTTAGGTAATGTTAAAAGCTGAGAGTGCACAGAAAGAGACCATTATCTCTTGTTAAAAGTGCCAGTTGGCGGTTTAGTACACACATATGTGCATATATACATGTAAATATGTACACATATACGTGCACATACATACCTACGCACAAACATACACCTAACACGTAAACATACACAAACAAATTTCTATGCATCGAGGAAATCACAATACATACGCGTTCTATAAAAATGCTGTGTGATGTTCTGAAATGTAGGGTAATGAGCAAAAGAAACTCCTGACAACTTTTTCAGTATGTGTTGCTACTTACAATTCCTAATGAAATGTTGTAACAATGTTTAACTAAATATTGTATTGAAAAGACTATTGGTTCATAATCGTTGGATTTACCGTACGTGGGTGATCGCGCAACAAATACATATATATATTTTATGAATATTTTGTAATAATGAAGTGAAATGAAGTATTACGTAGTGATACATTCACCCATCTACGCACGCATAGCGTGCACACGTACACATATACACGAGTAAGCATGTGTGCAAATATCAGCTTAAACTAGTCAGTATAAAACTAGCATTCCAATCGAGGGACTCCGAGAAAATACCTTTTATAACGGCCTGAAATTTTATGAAATTTCCGTACTAGAAATAGTGGCACAAAACAGTCAATCTGAGTCAGAGACATACAAACGATTGTCCTACAACGGTTCCCAAGTACAGAATATTTCTAGAAATATTCGAGGCTTAGGTACGGTTGTTATAATATACTGTAGAGCGTAAGAGCTGATACGATAATTGCACTACACTAGCTTATCAAGAGCATTTTTGCACGTGAAAAAGAAAGAAAACATGAGTGTCCTATAAGGGTTTCATATTAGAAAAAAATCCCGTCATCTTTGAAATAAGGCGCAGAATGTCTGCAATTGATAATCATACATAGGTACCACATTTTGCATGTACAAGACATTCAAGCTTTGGATTGCTTTGCAATAATAGAATGAAATGATGTGTTGGGTAGTGTTAGAAGTTTAGAGTGAGAAAAAAAAGGCTGGTATTCATAGTTTATATACCAGTTGCTAGTCCAGTACACACAGGTGTACGTGCACATATGCACACCCATATGCGCACACACACATATACGTACACACATAGACAAAAAGCATGTTTGCAAATCCCAGCGTTGAGGCGATCAGATCATAATACCCACGCATACATTCCAAACTGTAGTGTGACGTCTTGAATCATGAAAAATGAGCAAGGGAGAGTATTCAGCAATGGAGATACCAGGCAAATGAGATTCGTCAATACGTGTTCAGTATGTTCTGTAACGAAGAATTATCGTTGAGACGCAAGATGACGAATTATTTTGGCTTTAAATTCTCTCGGTCTCTGAGGGATTTTCATACTCAGTGGAAGTTTGTTCCACAGTAAGGCGCCTGATATTGACAGAGCCTTCTGCCCTATGTGAGATGAACGATAGTTGACCAAGACATTGTTGTTTCCGTTCGGCTTTTGGTGGTTACAGTGGGTGGATGGAAACGCACTATCTCAGCATTGCTCTGAGGAAGGTACAACGAGGAGAATACATATTGGGCCCTCAGCATGAGGAGCCTTTATTGAATAGGAATCCAACCGAGTTTATTAAGGAGAGGAGTTACGTGATCACTTCTTTTGATTCTTTTGATCACTTCTTTCGTTACATACCACCTTTGCTGCGAAGTTTATGCATTTTTGTAAATCCCTTTGAAGGTATTGAGGTAAGTCTCCCCATACTAGGCTGCAGTAGACAATGCGCGATAACACCTGGGATTGAAGGGCTAATAATCGGAATTTTTCGTCTAGCATGCTCTTTATACGATGAAAAAATATTAAAGTTCCGTAAATTTTGTTGCAAGGATTCTCAACGTGAGATTTGAAAGACATGTTTCTATCGAACCAGATACCCTGATTTTTAACTTTTTCTGATGCATTAATTTTATCATTTTCAACTGTGAGAGTAAGATCTGCAGTTTTTTTAATAGCATCTCTGGATCCAAATATAATGCATTGTGTTTTATTAGCATTTAATTTGAGACCGTTTCGGTCGTACCATGATTTCAGGCTAGTCCGTATAGTTTCGGCTTTAATTTGCGTCTGTAGTATGTCCGATACAGAACTTGTTATTGCAATTTGAACATCATCGGCATACATTGCGCTCCGTGTGTTCGAAGGCATTGGAGGAATATCATTAATGAAAATTGAAAACAGTAACAGACCAAGATTGGATCCTTGGGAACACCAAAATTGTTTTGAATGAATGGGAACAATTTGTTTTCTATGCGGACTGCATGAGATCGATTTGACAAGTAACTTTCAAACCATTGCGTGTCTACTCCCAAGTTCAGTATTTTACGTAGAAGTCTATCATTTTCGACGCTATCGAACGCTTTAGAGAGATCGAGTAGTAGCAAGAGTCTAACATTCTTTTGATCGATGTTACTGTATATTTTTTCAGAGATATTGAGCAGAGCGTCTTGAGTGCTTGTGTTTCTTCCATAAGCGTATTGACTTCGGTGGAGTAGATTTGACTCGTCCAGGTGAAATGACAGTTGATTTGTCACCACTTTCTCCAATGTTTTGGACATGACAGGTGAAAGACTGATGGGCCTGTAGTTTGATGCTGTATTTAGGTCACCACTTTTATGCAACGGTTTAATAATGGAGTATTTCCATTGGTTTGGAAACGTATTAGTTGCTATTGATGTATTAATTATCAGACGAATCCATGGTGCTATGACTGCGAAACTGTCTTTTGTGTATTAAAGACTGATACCATCATGTCCAACTGCCTTTGTGTTTTTTAATGAGTATAAGATATTTCTTAACTCTGGTAAATCGACAGGACGTGGTCTCCACGTGACATCAGCCCTCGACGGTGCAGTGGGGCCTGAATTTTCAATTGACGTTTCACCGGGATTGGTACACACCTCACTGAAAACTTGAGCCCCTACTTTTGAGAAGAATGTGTTGAAATCCGTGGCTGTTGCCATGGGATTTTCAAAGTTACTTATACGGTCTAAATTTTTATACGGGGCTACCTCACTAATGATTTCCCAAGTTCGAGAATATGAACTGATACCAGTGTGAATGCATTTGTAACCTGGAGGCATGATTGTGGCCTACGCTGTTGGAAACGTAATCATGAAATAGGTTTCATTTATGTCAGTGTGTTTATGTTCATTTGATGTGAAGGGAGATTGGCCAATCCAAATCGTTAGGGTAGTATTGTCATGGGGCATTGATATTCACAATATTCCTTATAACATGTCCATTGTATGTTAGCATCCTAAACGTGTTGGATAACTCACTGCCGTAATCATAAAATTATGCGAAATTCTTGTGGTATATAATATACCCAATATCGGAAGCAACATCTCTCGTCGTCACAGATGCGCACAGAAACCGCGCTTGCTTAAGTAGTGTCCCTTCACATCGGTGAGTGCCGTCCTTGTTTTAGTATATGTGACGTACATGTTTTTAAGTTCAATTATTTGTGTACTTTTGGTTTACGTGTAATTTCCTTGCGTATTTTAAGATTTCATGGAGGTATGCCAATTCCTCATTTCCGAGAATCCGGTCTCCTTGTTAATGTAAATTGATGAGGGGCATGCCGGACCATGTCTCGTGACAAATGCTTGTACAAAAGACAGAGAAAAATGGAAAAACGCATCTCATACCTAGTTAGTTAAAGTTAAATGATGACAAGAATTATTAATGAATGCATTAAAAGAAAGAAAAAGATGATGAAGTGAGTGGGGTGGAAACAAATACTTGTGACACTTTCCACGCACCTAGACATACGAGCTTTGAATTTCTTGACATCAGGGAATAATGTTGAAAGTGTTTGTAGATAAAATATACATATCTATAATAACCAGGTCAAAATGGCAGAAATTCACAAATATCTTTTGCAGTGAGTACAATAAAATCGAAGTAAATTCATTGCCTCTAAGAGCATGTTTTAATTGATTCAACAAGTTTATATAATTTCTCATTTAAATGCTTCACATAATGTAAGGAGGTGACGAGGTAGGTAACGGTAAAGGCTTTGTGCTGCTCGCTCGCAGTAGCCGAGTGGATAAGAGCGCGCCCTTCCGTGAAGGTGTCGTGGGTTCGAATCCAGCGCTGCGCGGCGACTTTCCCCGTTGGGTACAAGGGAAAACTCAAACACAATACCCCACTCTACCCAAGTGTCTGAAATGGGTACCGGCTTAACCGGGGGTAATCGTCATGGCGTCCTGGTGTTAATAATACGGCATTTGAAAAACCAATGTACAAGGCGATATGTCTCAGGCTTAATTGGAATAAAGCATCCTTTATGCAGCCCGGTCGCACCCACGTCAAGTTCGCACATTCTGAGTGTGCGTGCGCTAGTCCGTGTACGTGTACGGCTC
>JACJUY010007362.1:21075-37743 GCA_014220935.1 Platorchestia sp. MABIK
AATTTGCATTGCATCTTTTATAAATCTTTTGATGGCATGCCAGATTGCTAAGGATTTAAAGGTCATTTTTTACAAGTCCAATTAATCTGTGAATTGATGGTTTTTGCAGTGCAGTAGAGATGAAGGGCTTTAATAGAACTGCAAGAAATTGAAAAAAGAAACTGAAGTTGAAACAAGAGTTGAATATGCCTTGTATTTCTGTGTTTCCTTAATTCCAAACTGAAGGGTGCCTTCATTTGTTATGTCCTAGAAATAGCTTTGTTGTGGTTAGGCTTGCTTAAACTAATTTTTGATCTCATATCAGTTAAACTAAATTTAAACAACTGCCACATGGGATTATCCCTGTAGTGATTTCACTTCAGAAATTTGATGTTCTTACTTAGGAATTTCTGATTGAGGTATAATTTTTATTCTTTTCACAATTGGAATACAAAAATGAAATCTTTAGATAAACTGTAAAAAAATAAACTGAAGATTTACTTCTTGTTGCACTCCAACAGTCGGATATCTGAAAAATTAAATTTTTATTCACAATTGCATGGCTTTTCTATTAACAGTTCAACTTCATTTCTTGTGCGCTAAATTCTGTGAGCCAATCCAAATCATATAAATTCATGTATGCATGATGCAAATGGCAAGAAATTACTCTCCTATAATTTGATTTGATTTTTGCATGAATGTTGCAAAACAGAAGTCATGAGAATTTAAGTCTGGAATCATAATTTTCAGTTTTTAAAAGCTGATAATGGATCTGTTTTGATATGACCTCATTGCAATGTTGAAGCTTATATCAGTTTAATATGGCCTCACTCATTTTAGAGGCCTTTTTGTCAGTCAGGAAAGGATAAGTGTTAACCTCTTCTCAGTATTCAGTCCACTGTATTCTATAATTTTGGCAGAGTCATCATGAGTTTAAATGTAACATACAAATGGGTCTTCCCATCTCAAATAACAGCCTTAACTGAAAACAGTGCTAAAATCATGACTTGCTGCTTCAACAATCAAACCTGTTGAAATTATTTGCTTGTGTCCATCTGTCAATTGGTAACGATAGATGCTTATAATGGCTTCCAAAGCTCTTGAGCTGCTCCTGCACACTTGCGTGTGTTGCGCCTGACTGCAGAGCATGCCTTCTTAAGTGTTGCCAAGGTGAGTATTTTAACAAAATAGGAACTGTGTGTCTCAATTTCTTAGACGAAATTCATCATGAAATCAGCAATTGGATTCATGATAAAATCTCAGATTGAGATAAAAATATCCATGTTGTAAATTGTACAGAGAAATTGTGAGTAGAATTGGTTCAAAGTAAGCAACACCATGCAGATGCAAAGCTTTCTATTAAAAATAAAAAACATGAGTTTGGCATGAAGAAAGTTTTATCAGCCAAATACATAACTCCTCAGAGGAATATATTTATTGTATATAAGGAATTAGCTTCTGCAAGGGAATATTTGAGGTCCTGAGCTGAGAGTTAAGTAGGCTTTCTGTTGAAATAGAAAAGGTTTCTGTTTTATTAAGGACTTAATTTTGGTTCAATGGTATTCTGTTTTTAGCATATATTATTTGCTTCTTAAACTTTCATCTTGCTGCATAATTTTCCTTCTCAACTTAATGTTTCTGTACAGAAGGGATTTTGTGTGGAAATTCTACTTGGGCATAGATTCTGCTTTCCCTTGACTTCATACTCAATGGTGGTTTCACTTTCCTTGCTTTGGAATACCATTTTTGTGGCTTGGCAGGCTTATCATCTAATCTAAATAATTGTTTTATGAAACAAATATGTGCTTCTGTTGTTGTTTTTAATTCAATTCAACTTATGTAAATTCTGCTCAATTGATTATTCTTTATCTAGATTTCCATGTTGTGCTGCTGTTTATCAATGAACTATTCTTAGTGCTTTCTGCTAGTATACGCAACCTGTGATACTGAGAAATTACCACAGTCTCTTAACATTCAATTTAACAAATTACTTCAATTTCAGTTCTCTCAATTTTTACAAAACCATTTACTTTCTCTTCTTGAATGTTATGACTAATGTTGGATCTTCATCATCTGGAAAATACAGGAGTTGCCTAGACATTTTCTTTCTTTTTGTGGTGTGTGGGAACTTGGAATGAATTTGCTGTAAACTAATGAGCTTGTTTTGATCCCACATTTCAGGTGAAATCGTGTTGCTAGTGCCCTTCTGAGTTGTTTGATATTCATTAGGTATTTTTCAAGTCAATTGATGAAATATCGTCTGGATTTCCCTGCAAAGTTGGAAAGGACAGTAAAATGTAATCCAATGATATTGGTGTGTATTAATTTACTGAGTTATATCAGGACTTACTTATGAGTTATTCCTGAGCCCACTCTTTTGCTGTATTTATTTTGCATGGAAATGAGCATATTCTAAAGCCCACATGGTAGTTAAGCTTTATTATTATGATTCCAATGAAAAAAAGACTTGTGTGAATTACTATTTCTACAATGTATTTGAATCTAGCCTAATATCCTAGGGAAATAAGATGCTTCAGATATGCTGTGAAGTGCTGTTCTAATGACGTCACACAACTTACAGTCCACCCAGTGGCCAGCCCAACAAAATGAGGCGGTCACGTGTACCCGTGTTGAGTGAGGCAGAACTGAAGAGGCAGCGCGGTGAAGAGTCGGGTGTGCAGGGTGCACCGGTGGGCAGCTGGCCACATGGTGAGGTGGTGCTGAAGTAATGAGAGACTTGAAATGGGAGAGACTTGAACTATGTTTCAGTGTTACTTTGTAAGCATCAACATGGCATTATTCAAACTGTTATAAATATTGTATGGTCTCCACTGTATGTTGGAGACCTGAGCTATATTTCAGTATTACAAGTTCAGTGTTGATTTCTTCAGTGGAATTGATTGATGGGAAATTATTAATCATTGCCAGGACACTATTGGAACTATTCACTGGAGAGTGAACACATGTAGTATTTTTCCTGGAATGCTTGTGTATTGTGTTGTATTTGACCTTCGTGTGAGCTTGTGTCTGTTACACTGTATTGGACTTGTGGGTCATACTAGAGGACCATTATTGTTTGTATCACGTGCCACTGTCAAAATGTTAGAGCCGTGATGTTAGCAGCACCCAGGACCAGTACGGCAAAAAATGAATCTAAATAGAAGAAGCAAATGGTACAAAAATTTAAAATCTTCAGTGACTGCAGTGTTTCTTTCCAGTTTTCATGCTTTCTTTGCCATCTCTTCCTTGCTTTTTCATCATTCCTGAGTTACTGTTTTTATGCCCAGGTATTTTATGTACAATCACACACACACCTGATGCATAGATTCCCCATTTTTCAGGGCTACCCAGTGCGCAGGCTATTGTTGGGCGGTAAAAATCATATACACCCTGACGAAAAGTTGGACGTGGGATAAGCTTTACTCAACGTTAACATTCTATATCTCAGAAGCGATGAATGTTCGGGCGTTAACATTTTTGTGAAGTTGTTCATTTGAGTTTTTTATCCACTGTCAAAGTTTGTACCATTTCTTGTCTAACACTCTATTTATACAATATTTTTTCTTGCTTGTAAGCATCACATATTTTTCTCTGGATAGCTATGGGCTTGATGAGCGTCTCCCTGAAAATGGTTTCACTACTGCGTTGGTACAAAAAAATTATAGTTCTATCGCAAGGATCATTAGTGTGGTGCGCATATCTGAAGGGTTCTTTTATTGCAGGTATCATAAGGATGGATAGATGAAATAGGACGATTTCTAGGAAATCTCACTTTTAGGATGAAACATGTTGGATCATAAAAAATCCATCCTCAGTGCTCAGAAAAAAAAGAGATGAAACAAATACTATAGAATTTTCAACATACATTAGAAAGTTTAACCGCTGTGTCACATTCATTTATAACAAACTGTTTTTAAAATGAACATCGAATCTAACATGTGGAGATCAGATAAATTTGGGGTTTAATCCAAAATTTTGAAACATGTGTTTGTGAAGAAATGGTCGTTATTCAAACAATGTTTCCTTGTAGACAAGTTAGAGGGCTCAGTCAGATTATTGCCCATACGACTTCTAATTTGTTTGGAAGATCACCTGAACAATGCCCTGAGAAAGCTGAAAAAAACTAAGCAAATGAATGACCAATTTTATGATGATTCCCATACAACAGGTTTGCAGATAGGGTTTTTATATGGACTTTCAAAAATCCACTGCCAAATTCACCTATACACCTTAAATAATGAAGCCTAAATAATGGCACAAATGTTTGCAATTTTCTATATTATTTCCCACCATTGGCTCTGAGTTTGTGTAGAATATTGAACTTCAGTTCAACCCGTGGAGATTAATGTGTTGACTAATACAATGCAAATTATTTCCTGGTTTATGTGCAGGTGCCCGTGCAGAGAGGGCGCTGGAGACCATTTACGTGAAGAGTGAAGGCAGCGAGGCGTGCCCGCTGGTGAAGGAGGAGGTTGCTGAGTGTGTGCAGGACTCCAAGGTGTGTGTTGGGTGCTGCTTGTCAACGCTTGAATTCTTTGCTTGGTCATTTCAGACTAGGTTGTTTGGTCATTTCAGATTGGGCGGCTTGGTCATTTCAGACTTGCTTGCTTGGTCATTTCAGACTTGCTTGCTTGGTCATTTCAGACTAGGTTGCTTGGTCATTTCAGATTGGGTTGCTTGGTCATTTCAGATTGGGTTGCTTGGTCATTTCAGACTAGGTTGCTTGGTCATTTCAGACTAGGTTGCTTGGTCATTTCAGACTAGGTTGCTTGGTCATTTCAGACTAGGTTGCTTGGTCATTTCAGACTAGGTTGCTTGGTCATTTCAGATTAGGTTGCTTGGTCATTTCAGACTAGGTTGCTTGGTCATTTCAGACTAGGTTGCTTGGTCATTTCAGACTAGGTTGCTTTGTCATTTCAGACCTTTGCTATTGGGTGCTTTCTGTTATGTCGGAGCAATGTTTCATTCCCGAAAACTGTATTAAGAGAACAGATTGCAAGCGTATCTTTTCTTTTTTGGATTTACTGAAAGTGCGCTGGATTCCAAGGTGTGTGTGTTGGGTGCTGATTATCAACACTTATGTTCTCTGCTTGGTTATTGTGTTTTTTCTCTAATGTGTTTAGCTGTTGTGGGGAAAAAGTGATTCCTGAGCTAAGTGTTAGGTAGTCTTTATTTTTGTTGAAATAAAATGTTTTATGTTTTAAGGACCATTATTTTCAGTTCACTGCTGTCGTGTTTTTCAGCGCCTTTGACTTTCTTCCTCAACTTTTATCTGGTGTTGTAACTTTCCTTATAACTTACCGTTTCTATGCCCACGGGATCCTGTGCGGAACACACCATGTGCATAGATTCCGCGTTCCTAACTCAATACTAAATGGTGCCTGCATTTTTCCTCTCTTTGAACATCTTTGTTTGATAGAGGAGGCTAAAATTAACTTATCAACCAATCGAGTGCGGTAATGTATCCAGTCTACAGCACGTCAGTGGGATCCAACCACCTATCACGCTCCTGAATGAACTGTCGTAAATTGCCAGACAACGTACGTTCATGGTATACAAGGAGAGTAGTAAGTAACTCAACTTACTTAACTAAGTAAGTAGCTTAGCAAGCATAAATTTAAAACCTAACCATATTATTTTCAGATTGTTTTTTTCGTGTGAAGTTCAAGTACCTTAACCAATTTCCTGGCAGAAAATCAAGTTCCTCTTAATTTTTTATATTATTCAAATATTCAGAGTTGACATTTCTAAAATGTCACATTGAAATGAATAATATGGTATGTGGTATATACCAAGCCTTTTTCTCTTTTTAGTAGAGAGTGGCTGAGTATCATTGACATGATACTCTTACAGGGAATGTACGTGATATGGGTTCCCCAGGCCCCTAGTCACGCCCGAGCTTTAAGCCTTATTTTCCTCTCGTTTGGGGCCCAGGTAACATTCCTTGAGGACAGTGACCACACTGCAGGCAACGACCCTGATTTGCCGCGTCAGCGTTTTTCACGCCAACCGCTGCGCACAGGGCTCGAACCCGTGCAGGAAGCACAGAACGCAAGCGCTCTGTACACTCGGCCTCTGCAAGGCCTAAAATGAATAATAAACAAATAAATAATAATAAATCAATGTCACATAAAAAATATTGATTTTCAAAAATTCAGATTTATAAAACGATTTTAATTAACTGGTGACAAAATTTAGCTATAAACCGAGCACCTCCATCTGATGTGAAAATGTTTTTCTTTTTGCTCGTCTTTAATAAAAATTATAACATTCATGGTGAATGTAATCAGTGAAAGACAACTATTGTATCTATGGGAATTAGTGCTCCTAGGGGGATTATGGGAGGTCCCGAGCTATAGGTTAGCTAAGCCTTCTTTTTGTTGAAATAGAATAGGTATTTTTGTTTTGGGCTTGTTTTTTTTTTTGGTTCACTGCTGTTCTATTTTTCAGCATCTGCTACTTTCTTCTTCAACTTTTACCTTGTTTCATGAACTTCTTTCTCAACTTACTGTTTCTATGCCCCTTCTGCATAGATTCTGCATTCTCTTATTTCCATACTAAATGGTGCCTTCTTTCTTTCTCTCTTCGATACGCTCTTTTTTTGTGGCTGTCAGGGAGGCTTAAACTAACCTATAATCTAATCTAATCTTCTCTTTAGAACACATTAGTTGTGGATAGGGAGACTTAACTAACTTATTTAATCTAAAACATAGATACCTTGGGCGCTGAGTGGGCAAAGGAAGAACTTATTACGAGACATCAAAATGGCGGGCAAAATAATTGGATTCTTAGACAGCGTGAAATGAATCCTCATCTGGTTTCCTTTGATTTAATTCCTAACACCTTGTAAATAAAAAACATTAGTTCAGTCGAACGAATGATTTTCTATTTATGAGTGAGAATGAATTGCGCAATATTTCGGTGTATAAAATTCGAAGAAATGAAATTCCCTACGTAATAACATATGAGAAATTACGCGCAAAAATATATAAATTTATTTATTTATTTAGATATTTAAGGGGACTAGAGTGTTTTAGGTAAGGATATATTATTGGAAGCAAAGCATAAACTATGACGACCATACAGGAACACTTATAAACAAACAAGGCTATCAGAGTTTTAAATGATGATGTATATAAAAAGACGGATAGTTTCCTCATTTATGGGTTTCCATCTCTTGAGATAACAGTTCTATAACTGCTCACTTGTAGTAAAGCTCGTTCTGTCTCGTTTTATAAAACCTTTACGTATACGTTTTATAGGTTTCTTCCGTCTCTCCAATCTATACCATAATTTGAGCCTCGTCCGTCCGTCATACCCACCCCCAGAAAGTGTGTGATGAGCGTATCTGTGATTCAAGCCTCACTAACTCCACAATTTTCGGTGTATTAAATCCATCAGATTTGGAGTAGGATTTTTTAACAGAACGGTCATTAGTTGATAAGCATTTTGCTTAAATATAAATGGATGATCACACAACAAATTCATAGTTTTTTACGTGAATGCTTTACAATAATAAAGAGATGATGAGTTAGGTTATGTTACAAGTTGAGAGTGAACAGAAAAAAAAGATCGGTATCTCTAGTCAAAAGCTGAAGAGGAGAAGAAAGACGAAAAAGGAGCAAAAAAATCAAAGTGAGTGCACGATATATGCGATTCAAGAGAGAGAAGGGGAATACAAAACATTGTTTCCGCATTTAAAGCAAGACAATAATAAATTCCTCCAATATTTTAGCATGAGCCCTGAAAAAATTGTGAACTGCAATCGCATGTAGAAGGAACTCCTTGGCAACCTCCTCAAACACACCCGCAGCCGCCGTTCTGCGCATGCGCAGCCCGTCAGACGCTTCAGAACCTTCAGAAAAAATATCTTTCAAAGAATTCTGAGGCTGTTCGGTTCCGATCTGAAGCTTCGCTTCTGTTCTGAGCTGAGGCAGTGAGCGTTGCCAGGTACAAATGTTCGTTTTCGATTTCTTTCAGACATTTCGTTTCTGATCTGACGCGTCGGTTCTGAGACAGTGTGCGGCATGCTTTAATATTCTCCTCGTAAGAGACTCCAAGCCTGAACGGGGTCACGACCATAAAGGTATTTTTTTTGGGCGGATAAGGGGTGGTACATCTTTGAGCTGTCGCTCCGTCTTCCTCCGATGTGCCATGGTTAATCAAAAAAGTCGGCAAAGAACGAGAGTTGGTTTTCTCTCTGATAAAATTTATGATCGACGATCATTTAACCATAGTTTTAAGCGGCCTGTCCGAAGCTGATGAAGCAAGCCTGTGGTTGGCTTTTTATAACACCCTCATAAAATTTGATCTATCTCCTGGCTCTTGCTCGTAAACGTACACCCAGCTAAGACCTAAATGTTTCCACAGCCATTAAACTTACGTAATTCCTATTAGAAACACACAATTTTGGCCTCCTGACAGTGTGAGACAGACAGAATAAATTCATTTTAATCATTCCCTTCCCAGTAACAAGAAAAGGTATTGAACCTCGATTATTATCTCCAACACGACTGGCATACCTTGCAACACAACAAATCTGACGCACGACCCAACCTCGCCTGCGCACCTACCCTTTAATTGTGCCTCTCTGGGACAAAAGGGATCTTCGCCATTTGCGCCCAATGCGTTTCCTCCGAGAAGCTCGCGAGACTTCCGTCGGACAACCAAAGGGTCACCTCGTAGTGGTGGGCCGTTACGCACATGCCCAGCTGACGGACGACTTCGCCCGAATCCGTTTTCTGCCCTTGTGAATGTACGACATTGCTTTCTATGGGCAAAAAAATAAGCATTAGTTTTCCGTTTACTGTATTCTTGATCAATGTGCTGCCTACTCTTGAACTTTCCTTTGATCGATGGATGAGCGCATTTGTACATGAAGATGAGTGAAATGTACTACAATTGCATGATTTGATGAACCCTCACTTTGTTTTTTTTTACTGCTCCTTTTTCTTCTCTCTTCTCCTCTTCAGCTTTTAACTAGAGATACCGGTCTTTTTTTCTGTTCACTCTCAACTTGTAACATAACCTAAGGCCGCCGTCACACGGAGACCAAATGGTAACGTTTCATTATAATTTTCTACAGTCAGCGGCACTACTCGGTCTGTCCAGGACCACGAAACAATCAGATTTCAGCCTTAGTTTGACGAAACTGGTCCCAAACTAAGGCTGAAATCTGACGGTTTCGTGGCGCTAGACAGACCGAGTACTGCCGCTGACTGTAGAAAATTATGATGAAACGCTACCATTTGGTCTCTGTGTGACGACGGCCTTACTCATCATCTCTTTATTATTGTAAAACATTCACGTAAAAAATTATAAATTTGTTGTGTCATCATCCATTTATAATTAAAAAAAAATGCTTATCAACTTATGACCGTTCTGTTTAAAAATTTTCAATCAGAAATACAAAACTTTTAATTTTCGTGGTCCTCATGCTTATTTATATCTTTTTTCTCATGCTTCCTTGAAATCGTATTTTTGAACATCTGCCGAAACAAGCAATTCTAATATTATTTTCTGCCGTCGAGAAATTCAAAGCCTTATTTCATGTACATGTAAACTGTCTGAAGTTTTTCACCCCACAATGAAATGTATCGTCAATGAAATTTTGTTGTCTCTTATAATTATAATTACTTGTATCATCAAATGTACAGTAGATTAAGCGACATTACTAGTGATATGTGTATTACAACACTCATGTGTGTCTATCATCGAAGTGTATTTAGTTTAGGAAATTTAAAAAAACAATGATGTGCTACCTTTTTGTACCATCTTTATTGGAAATAAACTTTTTTTTCTTTTAGTGCTAGACACAACACTAATAAATCTTCATCACTGCTGAGCGGTGAGTCGTTGATCTTATGTAAAAGGAATTAAGGAAATACTTTAATTATTTTACATGGTTTTGAAGAGCGCAAAGCACGATTTTCGTCTGCCAAAACTAACTAAAGACTTGCTATGTCGGTTCCGTTCTGATGGCTTCTGCGCCAGTGTGCGAGCTGAACGTCGTTTCTATTCTGTTCTGAGGCGAATTAGCGCTCCCAGGGGGACAATGTGAGGGCCTGAGCTAGAAGTTAGGTAGGCTTTCTTTTTGTTGAAATAACATAGGTTTTTGTTTTGTTATGGACCAGCTTTTTTTCGGTTCACTGCTGTCCTGTTTTTCAGCACCTACTACTTTCTTCTTCAACTTTGATCTTGTTTCATGAACTTCTTTCTCATCTTACTGTTTCTATGCCCTTTCTGCATAAATTCCACGTTCCCTTAAATCCATACTAAGTGGTGCCTTCTTCCTTCCTCTCTTTGGATCTCATTTGTTGAGGATAGGGAGGCTTAAACTAACTAATAATCTAATAATCTAATCTGTTCTGAGGCTTCGGAAGCTTCGGCGGCGGTTCCGTTCTGAAGCAGTGTGCGACAAGCTTTAAAGATGATGATAATGAAGTTGATGAAACGTCTCTAATTTTCGTTTTTTTCGAAGCTGAATTGTTTTGCTCAATTGCATTTACTTATCACTCTTTGTGAGAAAGGAAATCCCTTTATTTCCTTACATGCGCCATGATCGAGGCGTCCCTCAATTTCGCTCTTTCGTCTCATGAACTCAGTCTTCCACGACTTCCTCTTAGGCACTTCCGTAAAGCAGCTGAGATGCAGGAAGTCTGCATTGCGTACATGCCTCCAGAACGTGTTCGTTAACCCTTACAGTCAGCTTCACGAAGTGCCCAGCTGCAACGCTCATCAGCGACAAGATCTTTATGAGACTCACTATCGTTCACGCTCTAATTATTTAGATTAGGGGCTTCCTGGTCTTACCTCCATTTTGTGTCTTACTCTCACGTCGTCGACGATCCTTCGCCGTTGATATTGGCGACCGCTGTGGTGCTGCACTAGCGCCGTGTACATGTTAACGTCTCGCACGCTCGCACCTCCCTGTAAAATCTTCAAACCAGGCCTTAGCACATGGTTATCATTAAATATTCCGGATCAGGGGAGTGCAAAAATCGCTGTTCATACTCTGGCTGACCAGCACAGGAGCCTCCAATTCTCACTAATTTTCCTTCTTCATCAGTTCCCTATCATTACTCGGAATTTTATTACCCAGAGCCATTCCGTTATATTTCCTAATAACGACTTCCTCATTGGGACCGTGAACTTACTGTTGTAGACTCTCACTCTAACCAAATCCCGTTATCCGCAACATACGCAGCCTCGTACTACAGATTGTCATGTGGCATTTATGACCTGCCATATTGTTGGTCACTGTCTGCGTATCGAATCTCTCCTGCGGCTGCTCCTCCTAGTGCTTGCCGTCACCATGTTAAGGCTACATTATTATTAAAGAGCTACATCGCCAACTAGCTTTTCTACGTGAAAGGCATGGAACACTAGTTATTCTATTCTACATCAATAGAAAGTCCTAAGCAGCTTCATCAGGATTTCCTTCCTGAATCAATCTTTGTTTCTCTAGCCACTTTCTTGAACTTTTCTGCCAGCATACAATCAACTGGAAACATATGTTTCTCTTATCGCGGCCTTTCCGCCTGTCATAGCATTAAATTAAAATTATCTCCCGGGTATGCCACACCGAGACTGTATCAACTGTCTTCATTATCCCTCTTCTTCTACTATCAAAAATCTAAATTCTACTTCATCTACAAAAAATTGCCTTAAATGCTAATTTATCCTATGTTGTGGTAAAGTTTTATTCTTATTTAATTCTACACAGTCATCACGAGGCCACACTTGAAAATCAACTGTGGTAGTACATCTTATCTATAAGATATAGAACATGCTAAATGCAGGAGGAATTATAATAAGATTTCGTCAATACGTATGTCGTAAATCTTCTACTAGCCCCGTGGATCTGAGCGCATACTGGCACCTGGGTTCAGGGTCGGATGGGTTTCTGGGGGTTTCAGGCTTCAATACCATTACCGCACTGTCGTCGCTATCCGAATCGTCCTCGTCACAAGGTGTTACTGTTTCGTTCTCAATAGACTTCCGAGTCTACCGGTTTCTCCCGTCCTGCACTACAAACGGAGTTTCCGGTTGAAAAAACGGCGGCTTAAGTCGGTTACGGTGAACCGTTATTTCGTTTCGGTGGCGCTGCACCAGTTTGTTAACTACGTTCTCGGGTGTTGGGATAGCCTGAGTTCGATACGGACCTACCCAGTGTGGTCGAAATTTTCCCATGGCCTTCATCCCACCGCTGCCATCAGTGTTTAAAAGGTGTTTTCTTACGTTAATGTAAAGTTATAAAGTTTAATAATAAAATGAAAGGTCGCTGCCACCAGAGACTTTCGTCTCGAAATTTAAGAGTATGATTTTCGGAGATCCTATAAATTGCGAGTGGCGTTGGCTCGTTTACGTTAGCCCTTATGTCCAACCCCTACTTCCTCTATCAAACGACACTTTGGTAGCGCTGATCGAGCGCGTGTTGTAGGCACGTGTTTCTGTGTGGTTCATGCAAGTAGAGGGTAATCAGACGCACCAACAAAAGATACTCAATAGTTTACTGGTGTAAGAGGCAAGTACAAAATTGGAAAGAGAGAGAGCGCGCGGGGCACCTGACTTACAACCCAGTACAGTCCCACAAGCCGTCAATCTTAGCTGTGGGCATTGAAAAATACGATTTACTCTCTCGGTTAATCGTATCCTAGTAAAGGTCTTTTCTGGTGGTCGCATTCTGGTGAGTAAAGGTCTTGAGTATTCTTACCTCATCTCATAGCATCAAAAATTAAACTGTTTGATCATACATGATGCTACTTTGTTCACAGGTCAATCTTCTGGACCCATTTTCTGTTTCTGATGTCAAGAAAGAAGAAAACTATGCAGAGCCTGACGCTGATTTTGTGGACCAAAAACCGTACTACACTTCGAGCAGCAGCCACAGTCTGATATCGTCCTGCTCTAGTACTTCTGCAGCTCAGGGACCGAGTGCAACCCTCCACTGGAATGACCACCCAATGCCTTACAAACGTGGCGCAAATTCCCATGGACATCAAATCAACTCGCTGGATTTTACAACGGAACCTAAGATCAAATGTAAACTGTGCGATTACTCGTGTTTGACCTCTAAAGAGTTAGACCTGCATTTGGTGGCCCAGCACGGCAAAAGGAAGCCGTACGAGTGCGAGTTCTGTGACTATTCCATTAACAAGAAGCGCTATTTCAGGCAGCATTTGACTGCCAAACATGGGATTGGAGAGCCCTACAAATGTAAGTACTGTGGTATGGCGTTCACTAAGATTGGATTTCTAAAACACCATTTGATTTCGGACCACGGAATCGGGCAGGCGTTTAGGTGCGATTTATGCGAATACACTAGTCTTCAGAAAAACGATATAAAAACTCATAAAATTGCTAAACATGGTATAGGGGAGCGAGTAAAGTGTAAGTTGTGCGATTATTCCTGTTCGCAAAGAATGCACTTGAAAAGCCACTTGATCACTAAACATAACATCGGAGAGAGGTTTTCGTGTGAGCTGTGCGATTATTCTACTGCCCAAAAGTCTGACTTGAAACGACATCAAGTTGCCAAACATGGCATTGGTGAACCATTCCGGTGCGAAATTTGCGACTACGCAACTCCCAAAAGGAGCGATTTAAAGATGCATGTCATAGTCGTGCACGGAACTGGGGAGTTGGTGAAATGCGCGTTGTGCGAGTACAGGTCGACCGAGAAAATCGATATGAAGCAGCACATGGTAGTTAAGCACGGGATAGCAGAGCTCTTCAAGTGCAAAATCTGCAACTACTCCAACTCTCAGAGGAGTAATTATAAACAGCACATGGCGGTTGAGCACGGAGAAAAGGATCGCTTTCAATGCGAAATATGCGATTATTCTTCTGCAACTAAGTACAGCTTGAAACAACATCAATTAACGAAGCATGGAATAGGAGAGCCATTGAGGTGCGAGCACTGCGACTACACCAGCGCTCTGAAGCCCAGCCTCAAGCACCACATGGTCTCCAAACACGGAATTGGTGAACCCTCGAAGTGTGACATGTGCGAGTACTCCTGTGCTCGAAAGTCAGATTTGAAGCAACATATGGTTGTGAAACACGGGAAGGAAGCTGTCTTTAAATGCGAACTCTGCGAGTATTCCAGTGCTCTTGAAAAGCCGATGAAGCGGCACATGCTGGCCAAACATGGCAGAGGTGAACGATTTTATTGTGATTTGTGCAGCTACTCGTGCACTAGAGCGAGTAACCTCAAGCACCACAAGCGGGCCAAACACAGCCTCTCTCCGCCTCTCTCATCATAGCTTCTTCCGAAAACATATAATGCTTTCCCATTTTCGTACGGATGTAACTAATGTTCTCCTATTTTGTTAGATATTTAACTAATGCTCTCGTGGTTTGTTATGTATGTTACTGATGTTCTGTTTTGTTACGAATGTGACTGATCTTTCATTTTGTTACGTATTCAACTGATGCTCTATGTTGTTACATGTGTAAATGATGTTTTCCTATCTTGCTACGCGTTCAACTGAAATGATCGAGTTTTTTGTTAGTTTATGCGAGTTAAAATTGTTCATTTTTGTTTGTTTTTGATTTTTTTGCCATGGCCAAGTAGTAACTTTCAAGTGATTTCTATGGGAGGACATGTTAGTGTTGGTTTCTCGTCGACTCTACTGCAATACTCATTTATATTACTACCAACTGTTTTACAAAGGCTTTAATTAAGTAGTATTTGGTTCTATGGATGGGACACGCACTTGTTATTATTCATAACATTTTGCGTTGAAACGTGGATATAATTCACGACCTCTGTTATTATTTTTCATAACATTTTATTATTTAGTAAATCGTGGAAATAATGCCCAGAGTTTGTTATTATTAATTACATTTTACGTTAAAACGTGGAATAATGCACTCCGTATTTCAAGGAATAAATTCATTCTATTTGTTTTATGTGCTTCCTGAATCGCGTCCAACATTCTCAGATGTTACGAAGGATTCCAACGATCTAAGGAGCGTATTACTGGTGATTCTAACCATGTAAACTCCGTGTTACCGGTGATTCTAACCATGTAAACTTCGTGTTACCGGTGATTCTAACCATGTAAACTCCGTGTTGCCAGTGATTCTAACCATGTAAACTCCGTGTTACCGGTGATTCTAACCATGTAAACTTCGTGTTGCCCAGGATTACTATAATCTCAAGTGCGTCGTGTAACTAAGGCTTGTAAAAATTTAAGGTGCGGGTTTTTGTAGATCTTAGCCATTTAAAGTATGTGTAACCAAGGATTTTAACTACGTGATGTACGTGTTATTTAAGGTTCTAGCTATCTAATGTGCGTGTTTCTAAGAATTCTAGCAATCAAAGGTATGTGCTACCGAGGATTCCAAGTGTCTAATGTAAGCGTTGCTTGGACTTCTAACAATCTATGGTGCATGTTACCGAAGATTCCAAGTATCTAATGTGTGTGTTTCTAAGAATTCTAACAATCTAAGGTACTTGTTACTGAGGATTCTAATGATCTAACGTGTTACACTATGATGCTTTGTAAGGAGTCTAGCAATCTCGGACACGTGTTACTAAGTACAGGGTGGCGCATAAGTAACGTACCCTTTTAAAAATTAATAATAAATAAAATATGAAAGGTATAACGATAGGGTTAATTGCAAACGATTGAGGAACTCTTAAAGTTTATATACATGTCGTATCCTGTCTACAGATACCCAGTGTATATTGCGGTAATAAATAAGGGTGCGTTACTTATGCGCCACCCTGTATTTATGCAATGAAGATCCGGCATACCTCAGACAAAACGTCTAAACTATCATAACGAAAGCGTGTATAATTACCGACATCACAGCTTGTTGTGAAGGTTCGCTCTCGTGGCATGGAATAAAAGTAATAATCTCGTAGCATGGCTACAAGAGTGCTACTTTTCTCAAGCCGCGAAGTGTGTCCGAAAAGTTCTGGGGCTGATGAAAAATCTATTTCAAACTCAATCCAAATAGTAAGAGTTTTCCTGTTTCAAAGTATTATCCCTGGAGTTGATGCTCTCTGATATTCTAATCTGCCACGCTTGCGTGCAGCTTCGTATGGATTCCACCGCAGTTCCGTTGTTGCAGCCTTTTTTTTTTAACGTCATCCACGTTTTCTAAACTGGTCCCCTCGAACCTGGAAAGCGGAAAATCTCTGAAAGTCAGGTCGGGAAGAAAAGAAAGGTTGCTCAACCCACGGTGATCTATAATCATGTCTTTATGCATAGTGGTGCTGAAGTCTCTTCATAATTTTGAAAATTCATTGTATGACAACTAATGCAGCTTTTATTTTACATGTAAATTTTTTATAGCTGTAGCAGTTGTTGTGTGATAAATGTTCAAAATGCTGAAATGAATTTTACGCGACCCTATAAAAGCATGCGCCGATCCTCCTCCATGCCATTGTATAGTAGTTTTGGTTGCATCTTGGTCCAAATCTTCTGTGAGAATCTTTTAGACACTGTCCCTGTTCTTGCCCTATTTATTTACCATCAGTCGATGGCTCATTTGCCATCAGCCAAAACCTCATTTGCCATCAGTTAACAGCTCATTTGCCATCAGTCAACGGGTCATTTGCCATCAGTCAACAGCTCATTTGCCATCAGTCAACGGGTCATTTGCCATCAGTCAACGGGTCATTTGCCATCAGTTAACAGCTCATTTGCCATCAGTCAACGGGTCATTTGCCAT
>JACJUY010007364.1:4979-23692 GCA_014220935.1 Platorchestia sp. MABIK
AATCTACGCACATGCTGTCAATAAGTAAGGGGAAGATATTCTATCATTTAAAGACGTTGTATCGTTTTAACTGGGGGCGTGAGATCTTTAAGTTGACCTTCAATTTGCGAACTTGCTTACGATCTTACATCTTATCGTAAGACGTTACTCACGACTTAAGAGTTGGCAGCGCAAGTTTTTCAAGTCGACCCAGCTACGCCACCCGCAATAGCACGTTGCGTAACTAAATCGACTTAGAAGAATATAAACTCTCATGTCTACCTCTACGACGACGTAAATTAATTGAAATTCTAACCCTTGCGCTCTGGACAATTTTCTTAAAACTATGGAACAAATTCAGTTGGTTGTTTTTACTCGAATTTTAGGAAGGGACTAAATTTATAGGCAATCCTTGAACATTTTTTCTAATTTTGCTCAAAGTAAGTTATCACTAAATATTATGTCAGAAAACACTCGTATTTATTGGAACGTGGATCCATCAAATATCTTGCTTTACAAATCAGATGGGATGTTAAAAATTGGATTTCAAATTTACCACCCAGAAGATTATTGTAGGTTCATTTGGAAGCGTTTCACCCGATCTCATCATTCATTTCTACCCGCACGCCGTATTCTGCACATATTATCAGAAAAACAAGCACAATTAAAGATTTACGGATAGCTCAATCACCAATATCATCATTCATTTCCACTCCTCGTGCCGTATTCTATACAAATTAACAAACATACAATTACAAATAAACATTCATAGATAGCTGGCGTTCCAGATGCAGCAAATGTAGCGTGGCACTACCAACACATACGTTCACGGATTGCTCGAGTTTCAGACTTAGCGAAAGTTAACAGGTGCCAGAGCTCATTTCTTGATAACCGCAGTGTCTGCCATATCTCAATTGATCGCTATACAGCTACCAATGGTGTATTATTCACACAATCCTATTTACACGTG
Source organism: Platorchestia sp. MABIK (assembly GCA_014220935.1). Taxonomy (NCBI): domain Eukaryota; kingdom Metazoa; phylum Arthropoda; class Malacostraca; order Amphipoda; family Talitridae; genus Platorchestia; species Platorchestia sp. MABIK. The sequence continues at coordinate 5,929 of JACJUY010007364.1, forward strand.
GATGTACATATATCATATATCGCGTGTTCATACGCAACTTGAGTAATCTAATTCAAAGGATGATAAAGCTTTTTTTTCTTCATATATCAGAGCTCCTGAATACGTAGTTCAGTTGTGGTGATTGGTACGTGAGATCAAATGTGTGCAAGCATGGATTTTACTCCCACCTTTCTTCACATTATGGTTAAACTTGTGGAAAGTCTGCTTTTTTTGTTGTTGAATCAATGCTAGTTTGTTTCGGCGTTGTATTTTGAATTTGCAATAGCAAAAAAACTGTCATTGCCTTCTGAGGTTGGATGTGGTCTCTTTTGAAGCTCTATCCAAAAATCGGAATTCCACTCCCAGGGGAAAACGTGAGGTCCCGAGCTGAGAGTCAGTTAGGCCTTCTTATTGTTGAAGTAAAGTGCTTTTTGTTATTTTAAGGACCATTTTTTTCGATTCACTGCTGTCCTGTTATCAGCATCTACTACTTTCTTCTTCAACTTTTATCTTGTTTGAAGAACTTCTTTCTCAAATTACTGTTTCTGCGCACCTTGTGCATAGATTTAGCGTTTCCTTGTCTCCACACTAAATGGTGCCTTCTTCCTTCCTCTTTTTAGTGCGTCTTTGTTGCGGTTAGGGAGACTTAAACTAGCATCTTATCTAATCTAATCTGCTTGGGATTAGCTCATTTTTGGAAACAAGTCTACGGAGAGCTAGAATCTTGTTTCATTATTTATGCATCTTTCGATTTTGTGTTAGATTCGCAGTGGGAATCGACTCTATCTGCTCCAATATATTCCATTGAGCATTTTGGGGCCTTTGAATAGGCGTTACACGAACTTCCATTACGCATTTTGTGGTGTTTGAACAGGCGTTATAATAACTTCCATTGAGCATTTTGTGGCCTTTGAACAGGCGTTATAATAACTTCCATTGAGCATTTTGTGGCCTTTGAACAGGCGTTATAATAACTTCCATTGAGCATTTTGTGGCATTAGAAAACCTAAATTCAACAACTGTTATTTCGCATTTTGTGGCATTTGAATAGGTATTAAAATACCTGTATACAAAAAGCCGTCATGATCCGTCGTATGCAACCCCTGACCTTGCCCTGCTCATACCGGCAGCTTCACAACGACATAACGGCCTCAGCGGCAGACCGTCGAGGGCTGCTGGAGGCAGAATTGCTCAAGCTCCAAGACGACCGCAAAAAGAGTTACTTCGACAAGGATAGGGACATTCGCATCAGAAGAGAGCTAGACAGGCTCTCTTCTTCCAATTATTCAGGATCGTTATCAGCAGTACAAAGGTCCGTGCCTCGGTTTGTCTTCTCTGTCTCATCTCGTGGAGGTTTGAATTTGTGTAAGTCTTTGCAACTTCACACCTGTAAGCTGATCTCTTATTTGTGTCGCAGTCTCGAATTGTGACCACGAATTCATGAATAAGTCATGAATTGTGAGTTTAAATTAATGTCACAGTTTCAAATTGTAACCAAATTTATGTCTCAGTCTCGGATTGTGACCAAATTTATGGCACAGTCGCAAACTGTGACAAAAAAATTATGATCGTCTAGTATAGGGATGTTGTACTTTCTGGAAATAGTGTCCCACTTTGAAAATCACGATAAATCCAGGTGAGCTGTGTAGGTGTGAAGTTTCAGCCTCTACAGATCTCAATTTTAGAGGCTCTTCCTGAAATTGGTTCAAGAAATTAATCTGTCAATTCTAAAACAAGATTATAAAAGATTCGTGTGACAGGTGGTCAGAAATGTTAAAATAAAATCTGTGCGTGAGACTTGAGACACGAAAAACCTTGAAATAAATATCTATGATGTGCCAGTTCTTATAAACTAGTACAGTCATACCTCACCTTGCGAAAGACCCAACTTACGAATAATCCAAGTTACGAAACGCCTTTACGTATAATTTTCATCTCTGAATGCGGAAGAAAATTCAAGTCACGAAACGCGAAATCTCAAAAATTCATATAACGCGCGCTCGGCTTCTCAGCCGCCCGAATCCCCCGAACCGTGAATACACTTGTAGCATCCTGAATTTTGTTTTGAAATTGGCGCGATAGAGTTGCTCTCCCATTGGCTATCTCCCTTCTTGCCGGCCTCTCATTGGCTAGGAGGAAGCTGCATCTCCATGGTACCTACGGTAGAGGAAACAAGGTAGGTTCAAACCAGTCTTTTTTTCCATTGACGGTGGGGTTTTGCTGACGTCACGGCAACGAACCAATAGCAGCTCTCACACTGCATCTGGTAGCACTGCTGCCCCCAAATCAGGCTCCACTATTGGCCCAACGACATCGCGTTTTAGTGACGTCATAAAGTTTGTTTATAATAAAGCCTTTCTATTGGCTAGCCGAACAAGAAGAGGTGTATTTTCTCCCATAGAAATGACCCTACCTTGTTTCCTCTACCGTGATGGTACCCATGATGCAATGTGCTTTCGACCCTCGTTCGTCACGGAGTTCTAACACTCGCCCACATACGCTACGCCCTGACGTATCTTGGGCATAGTTTCACAACTCCAGTGGGAAATGATTTGCGTGTTATTCATTTAAATGGTCTAATAAATAATTTTCTTTTACTTTTAATACATATTTCAAACAAAATTATTATACTTTAATAATTTTTAAAAATATATTGGGGTAGTATTGGGAATCTTGTAACCTTTTGTGTACATGTTAAATGCGACTGTAATTACGAAAAAATAAAACTACGAAACCACTTCTGGAACGAATTAATTTTGTAAGGTGAGGTATGACTGTATATTTGCATCATCAGAAGTGACGGCCAAAGTTCTTTCTAATTCCGTCTCATACAATAGCGGGGGATATTTAAATTGTGTTTTTCAGACGGCAAATACATGAAAACAGAATTTTTTTCTTATACCATCTAAACAGGCAAAGTGTGAGATGAGCGTGTCTGAAACACATGTCAATGTCTAATTTTCAGTGTATTAATCTTTTACTTGCAAGCTCTGAACGACTTCTTCCATTACAGTAAATTGCACTTAAAAAATAGGGATTTCCGCTTTCAAGTATCCACTATAGAGTGGGACGTTTTCTAACAATCACCTAACTTGGTTTCCTGTGCATATATATATATATCTTGGTTACCTCTACTTGGTACCGATAACTACCAGACTTGTTGTACTAGTAGAAGAGATAGAAAGATCCTTTACATATTTCTTCGTTACCTCTACTTGGTAGCGATAACTGCCAGACTTGTTATACTAGTAGAAAAGATAGAAAGACCCACCAAGCAAGGAAGCACGCAACCAAGTAAAGGATTATTATTATGATAGGTATTAGAAATTTCATTATATTGTAACTTTCTGTGGCAAATTTATTCTTGCAAGTTACTAATCCGTTAAAAATAAGTTCAATCATTCCCTGTATCTGCACTTGCATTGTATGCTTTTTACTCGCATTTTTCGCCTACTCGTGACCAATGTAAAAATTCTCGATCGGTGTTCAATTTCAAGGAACAAAGTTCGAAACAAGCGCCTTTGATTAAGACAAACATTGAAATCAACAACCTTTCGTTAAAACAAATTAAAATCAACAACCATTGGTTGAAACAGACATTAAAGTTAAGAACTTTCCGTTATAACAGACATAAAAAAGAACAACCTTTGAAGCCTGCCACTTTTTTCACCCTCATTTTCGTTTAAACTTCTCAATAATCTCACATTTCTATACCTCTATTGTACGGGAATTTTGCATGTGACATGGCCGCATTTCGTGCCTGGCTTTGGCTTGATTATCAAGTTGCACATGGGAGGCTTCGACTTGATTATCAAGTTGCACATGGGAGGCTTTTGCTTGATTATCAAGTTGTACATGGGAAGCTTCGGTTTGATTAACAAGTTGCACGTGGGATTCAGGCACGAGATCACACGTCGTCTCGCCATGTCTCCCACGTCCTCCCCACGCCACTCGTCTCACGCCAGGCGAAAACAAGGCCACCGTCGACAGTTTTCTGACCCAAAGCTCATCACTGCAGTCTCCCCTCTCAAGGAGGACCTCATGAAAGCTGACATCGAGAGAGTAAGTGCAAAAGCTGACATCGAGAGAGTAAGTGCGAAAGCTGACATCGAGAGAGTAAGTGAATAGAATGTTATTTTTTAGTTGAGTCATGATGATGAAAAGGGTCCGAGGGTCATGAAAAGAAAAGAAAATCGAAGGTCATGATGATGACGAGGGTCTAAGGATCTTGGTGATGGAAGGGTCCGAATGTCTTGATTATCGAGCGTCATGACAGTCATTCGCTAAAATAGTGAATGGAAATTGGCTATATCTCATGCAGGAGAATGTTCAGAAAGGTAAGCGGATCTTGATGTTTCTCTGAGTCATCCGTGCCTCTCAGAGCATGCTTATTCCGAGACAGACATGTCTGGTATCTTGAAAGGATTTTGATTAAAAGTTGTAATAGACCAGATTTTTCAGCACATTTGGTTTGCAAAAGACGTATTCGGATAGTAGTCGGGGACCTGACGTTATGTCACTCATGAAAACTTGAACTTAAAAGCAAGTACATCGTGTTTCTGCAGATTAAGCTGTGAACTAGTGCCTCAATGAAGACATAGTGTAAGTGGAAATATGAGAATAGGCAAGCAGAAGGCCTACAGGTTTAAGGTCTATAGGCTTTAGGTCTACAGGCTTAAAGTTTACAGGTTCACTGCAGGTTTAAGGTCTACAGGCTTAAAGTTTACAGGTTCACTGCAGGCTTAAGGTCTATAGGCTTTAGGTCTACAGGCTTAAAGTTTACAGGTTCACTGCAGGTTTAAGGTCTACAGGCTTAAAGTTTACAGGTTCACTGCAGGTTTAAGGTCTATAGGCTTTAGGTCTACAGGCTTAAAGTTTACAGGTTCACTGCAGGTTTAAGGTCTACAGGCTTAAAGTTTACAGGTTCACTGCAGGTTTGAGGTCTATAGGCTTTAGGTCTACAGGCTTAAAGTTTACAGGTTCACTGCAGGTTTAAGGTCTACAGGTTTATTAATCATAGTTTGGTTGTCGGCTGTACATGCGTACAGCACACAACACAGTAGGGCGCAATTTATTAATCATGGAATTCGATAATCATCAATGATGATCTTCGATTTTCTTCGAATTAATCAACATTAATCATGGTTTGGGGGTCAAATTTTCATGTTGTGTGGTTTGTTTCAGAATTTGTTCGGGCACTCGTTACGAAACTCTTCCTTGAACGCCTTCAGTGACGAGGACGGCCTCACTGCACGCCTGATAGGCGCCTCCAGGTGACAAAGCTGGCTGTGACTACGCTTCGTAAAGTTGCGACGTCTTAAAGCTGTGACGTCGTAGAGATTGCGATGACGCAAAATTATGAGTTTGGAGAGATTGCAGCAATGAACATTTCTGAGTTTGGAGAGATTGTAGCTACGTAAAGTTACGAATTTTGAGTCACAAATCTGTGCTTCAGTTCTTGAGTTAATTAACTATGAACTAGTTAACGGTGAACAAGTTAACTAACACTAGTTCACGGTAGTATTAAGTTCTGTTAATCACTGTCACAGATTGAGGTTTGATTTGGCTACCTATCGTGCCTGTGGTTCCTTTAATTCCCACAAATTTTAATTGATTAACTTAAATTAACTTAAAGCTGCCTAAATCATTATTACGCTCGTCTCAGTCCTAAGATATGAAATGTACTCTGGCTCTCTTGTTCTATATACATACATACAGAGTGCGGCAGTCATTCCTGCACTTTTGAAAAGACTGTGGAAGCCTAAAAATGTAGGATTGACTGTCTGGGAGCTGACGTTATTTCACTTGTGAAAACTTAAACTAGAAACTATGGGTAAATGGGGCAGTAAATCCTGCATTTTTGAGAAAGCTGTGGAAGCCTAAAAATGCAGGATTGACTGCCGCATCCTGTGTAAGAGGGAAGCCTCTTTTACCGCTAGTGTTAGTTGGGGAGGTCACCCATCATGTGTTGAGAAATGGTCACACATGCTAGATTATGTTACCACACACCGTTTATACAAAAGTTAAAGCTGCTGCCAATTTACTTCAGCCATTTCCACGGTAGAGGAAACAAGGTACTGTCAAACCAGTCTTTTTTTCGACGGTTGTGTGGGTTTGCTGATGTCACGTCAACGAACCAATAGCAGTGCTCGTATTGCATCTGGTAGCACTGCTACCCCCAAATACGGCTCCACTAGTTGCCTGACGACATGGTGTTTTGGTGACGTCATAAAGTTTGTTCGAAATAAAGCCTTTCTATTGGCTAGCCGAACAAGAAGAAGTGTATTTTCTCCCATAGAAATGACCGTACCTTGTTTCCTCTACCGTGGTTATTTCCCTGTTGTGCATTTTACAGCATCGAGACTCTGATTTGGTATTTAATAGATTGATTCTTGTCATTTAGTTATCAAGCACTTTGATTTTCTGTTCTAGCCTTTAACTCGCTTGATTCAATCATGGAACGTAGTTGTGAACTTAGCGTATGGGAATAAAATTTTAAATGTTTCCTGGAATATGATTATGAACTGTTGAAACAAAAAACTAATTATTCCAACGTAGTTGTGAACTGTTAAAGATAAAAATATTGGAGCGTAGTTGTGAACTGTTAGAGCAAAATACTAAATATTAGAGTTTAGTTGTGAACTGTTAAAGGCAAAATATTGGAGAGTACGAATGAACTATTAAAGCAAAATACTGAACATTTTCTATTTCGTATTTATGCACTGGTAATGCAAAATACTGAACATTTGCCACTTCTGCCAGGTTGCACGGCCGCCGCGGCTCGGAGGGAGGCCTGGAGGGCCGCTCGTACAGCTCGATCGGCCTGTACGACACCAGCAGCTCCAGACAAAAGTCAGCTCGCAAAATTCGTAAGCCGCGGTCCTGGCATCCGTCTCCATACGCTTCTGACGACGAAGACGACATGTTTTCGAGGGAGGAGAAGAAGCAGAAAATAAAAGCGGAGATATCCCGACGCCGTCAGCAAATCGAGGAGAATTCCCGTCTGCACGAAGAGCTTCTGCGTCTCGCGAGGCTCAGAGAAACTGCCGAGTTGGGCTTCACGGACCCACGGGTGTTGTCCTTTGACCAGAACTCCCCGCAGGCCGCCATCAGGGACTCGACGAGCGTGCTGCGGTCAATAGATGACATCCTCAGAGATGCCCGAGACCCAACCAGCATCTACTACGGTAACTACTCAGGGCTGAAGACCGGTAGTTCTTCGGCTGGTAGGTACGGCATGCCGATAGGTTCAAGCAGAATTTCCCCGCGCCATTATTACACCGGCGGCACTAGAGGCACCTCACCTTCTCGTTATCCTATTACAGAAGAGGACCGTTCTATAGCCAGGTTAGCTTCCACCTTCCAGACGGACGAGTACGGTAACTCTCTCTTAGATCGCATCCCTGACTACAACCCTTATGTCCCAGACATGGAGCTGCTGAATGACTTTACCCCGGCCATGCCACTCTTGCCAGACATGCCCACGCGGTCCCGAAAGTTATTGGAAGATTTAGGGAGCGTTCCCATCAGTAGTCAGGCTCACAGGAGCAAGTATGACATGCTGAAGCGCCACAGGAAATAATCTGAGGCTCGTACACGAGCATTATTCGAACGAGAAAACTCTTGGGTACACCGAATTCCATTTCACTCATCCGTTTGGTCATTAATTTATAGAGAATATGATAGCCATAGAATATAGTTCTTGGGGTTGCCTGAGTAACAAATTTTAAGATTTAATAAACTTCACTCTAGAGAGCTTAATACTAGTCACAGTCCTAGTGAGAGTTGCACTTGAAAGTGAAGTACCTTGTCAACGTTGAGCGAGAGTTCCTCGCTGTAGATATTATGAACTAACCAATTTTTTTGAGCTCAAATGGGCCAAGCAAGAGGCCTTCCTTATGACTCCTTCATTTCTTTTCTCTTCACTCGATAAGTTATGAAGCTAATCATCCCAGGTAACTCTGGTGTATGGATGACAATGTACCAATAACGCTATTGTCTTTCGAAGCTCGTCTCTGTGTGTTGTTGTCTGAACCGTAGTTGAAGTGTGATATTAAACGAACTTGAAGTCATGCTCCAAAACCTCACGTTCGCCGTAAGATGTTCCTACGAATACCACATACGTACGTACGTGCAGGTAGTGACCCTGTACCAACTTCTTCGTTCGTTCAATAAATAAACTTTTTGAAACGTGCCCTACTATTTACATAACTGGTTACATCTCTTCTTATGTGGTCAAGCTGAAATTTGTATGCATCTGTATTGCCATTGAACGCATGAAACAAGTAACTTAGTGGTATTTTTTGACGACTTTTACATTGTTTGACTAGTTATCCAGTTGATAATGTTGAAACTAATGGGCCATTCCTTTCATTTTGGCGGTCAAATTGACGGTCAAAAATAGCAATTCCTTGCGCATGCTTAATTTTTTGAGATGGATCAACGTAGCGAACGCGCTAGGAAACTCTAACCAAATCGTAGCACGTTGTTCGAATTTCCTTGTTCTCTTCTTGGTTATTGTGCCTTACGATTGTGACTCTTTGTGTCTTTCTTTACCATTGTTTGTGTTGATATTCGATAGTTCTTCGTTGAGGCTCGGTGACTTGAAGCCCCCGGACACTGGCCCGATGTGTCACTGTATTATCATTCTCAAGGAGGCTATGTTTCCTTTTGTATACTTGAATTCCAACAATTTATATATTATAGGGAAATGTCCACGACATTGTGACTAGCCAAGGACATTCCTAGACTTTTTGAACTGTGTATGCTGAGTCAGCAATTTTACTGAACGAGAGTTACTGTGCTATGTTAGATGCGCTGGTATTGTGGACACTTGGAGCTGGGTTTGAACAAATGTGAGTTACATGAAATGTACTGTATATGAAGCCGAGCTTCGTATTGAAGCCAGTAGTCTCTCGTATTTAAGTACTTCTATTAGTCTTTCAGCAGTTGATCTTTTGTGACGTGAATTAAGCTCCAGAAATTTTACAAAAACTATATGATAATAATTGTTTCCATTACTAGGAAAAGATGATATACTCATACATATTCTGAAAATTTCATCGTCGCTAACGTTAAATTAATAGATGATGGTGCATGTCCAGTTATTTTAGTGAGATTAAGTTTAAAACTTCTGATCCCGGAACTTATAAAGTCTTTATAATAGATGATAAACTATATTTAAATATATCTATACCAAATGCTCAGAACTAGCATGGCTTGAAACGTTCCGCTGCTTATGAGGAAAGTTAAACTTGATAGAAATTGTGGAAAACGTTGCGTTCCACACAGGAGGGACAACACAGATACACCAAACATTATTCTTCATCGCATTCTGATAAATAAATCAAAACACTTCCAAAAACAAAAGACTTGTAAGTAGTTATAATACTCAGCTAACTGACGCAAATTTACTTACACATTTTTCAGAGCGATAACTGTCTGAAAATTTTACCGTTGGTCAATTTGTTATTTAATTCTAATTGCTTATAATGATCGCCTTGGAGTAGGGTCGGGAGGTAACTGGTGAAGTATTCGGTAGTGGAGTTAGTGAGTTCGCTGTGCTGTGCTCGATCTAGTTTTTGGATGCTGTGGGGAATGGGAGGGAGATTGAAGACAGGAAAAAATTAAAAAGGAAGGAACTAAAGAGAGGAAGGAATTAAAGAGAGGAAGGAATTAAAGAGAGGAAGGAATTAAAGAGAGGAAGGAATTAAAGAGAGGAAGGAATTAAAGAGAGGAAGGAATTAAAGAGAGATGAATTGAAGGGAGGAAGGAATTAAAGAGAGGAAGGAATTAAAGAGAGGAAGGAATTAAAGAAAGGAAGGAATTGAAGGGAGGAAGGAATTGAAGAGAGGGAGATTTGATGGGAGTATTAAAGTGAAAAGAGCTCGAATTAAGCAAGGGAAATTTGAAAAGAGCTCGAATTGAGAAAGGGAGATTTTAAAAGAGGGGAATTGAAGGGTGTATAAATTTGAAAGGAGGAGGAATTGAGAAAGGGGGATTTGAAATGAGTTTAATTAAAGAGCGGGGGAACTGAAGGAAATGAATACAACTAAACTAGTTAGATTAACTGCCACCTACGTCGAAGTTACATGACATCCAATGCAGAAGAGAACCTAAATATTCTAGAATTGCACTCTAGAAATCTGTAAATCTATTGTTCCCTTGGGTCAAGAATTTCTCAGTGTGATTTGTTTATAAAAACAATTTTTCGTACGTTAGTACTGAAACTTTTAACACATTGAATTTAACGCATTTGACTTCCTTACTCATTTACGAAAGAAATTAGGTGGAAAATAATGCACGCTAAAATCTAACTAACTAAAATCACTTAATTTTTATCACGAAGAATTTATTTGATTAGTTCTACTTATCAAAACTCGTGTTGCATGAAAACAGTGGTAAAAGTTTCGCTCATCCATCAACTGATCAGACTGAACAATTCATGACTCATCCTTTTCAACTCACCACCAATTCCAGCACAACACCAATAGCAATTCACCACCAATTTCAGCCCAACAACAATTTTAACTCACCACCAATATCAACTCACTCCAATTTCAGTACAACACCAATTTCAACTCACCACCAATTTCAGCACAACACTAATTTCAAGTAACCACCAATTTCAGCACAACACATTCGGTAAACGTTATTGTCTTTTGGAGCTTTGTTCTCAAAGCAGAATTATTCGTTTTATTCTCATCAAATGAGCTTGAACGGTGGGTAAGGGCAAGAAATAGAAAAATACCTGAACAGTAACAATAGACAGACAAAAATTGTATTTTAAATTGTAACTCAACAATTTTATTGGCATCAACTGAGTTTCATCAGCATTGAGGACCAAAAGTTTGAAAAATACCTCAACAGTTGCGGTACTTGTCTTTTCTATGCATTAGTCACCAGTGAAATCTCCAAGAAAACAATAGTTAGGAGCAAAATTTCTGCATGAGTTTGCCTCACCATTATCAGGGAAGAATTCATGTTTATTTTTGAGGAGACAGCGACATGTTTCAGGCTTTTCATTTATTTTCAGTACAGTACATTTAATGTACGGCGATCAACTCATTAGGAAGGTTATTTTCATAGGATACATTTTCTTAGTGTATGAATTTTAAAGTTTTCGTAGGCAATCATCCTACTTATTTGTGCCATATTAACGGAAATGTATATTTTCGCAGCAGTAGTTCATAGTGTGAAGCCGAAAAGCATTTTTCATAGAGTTTACGCGTCCGCACTCGATACTCCGCTTGAAAAATTCAGTTCTGATAAAATTTAAACTTGTAACAACAAATCTCATGGCCTGACAAAACAAGGTCGTGAGCTCAGGAGCTTCGAACTTAATTAATTCTATTTTTGCATTTGATTTTGCAACAGTATGTACTGGACTGGTAAATTTTATCAACTTTTGAGTGTATATTTAGAGTTCTTGTTTTAAATTTTCCATCAAGTCCACTAAAACCTAAACCCTCGTTGGTCACTTCAGCAATTAACGCCAACAGCCTAGTGAACTTGAAATTCGTCCGTGGATGTTAGAAGACCTTTTTTTTTCTTGTGGTTTTGTTCATGTTACTTGCTTCATTTATGCCTGAGTGGATGTGATTGGAAATTATTGTTTTTCATGCATTTAAAACATAAGTGACTGTTTTACACACTCGAGCATTATGGTGGAACGTTTAAATTTGAAAGGGACACTACCACACACGTTCGAACTATTTTCAAAAATTACACAGTGACATATTTAAGACAGAAAGTAAGTTCAACTGATCACCATAGTTAACTGAATGTGATTGGTCCGATTTTTTGCTAATCTAAAGCACAGAGGCTTCTTACTTTCAGGTAGTAATGTAAATTTTACCCAAAATTGAGAGTTGGGCAAAAGAGACAGAACGCTGGGAAAATCGTAACATTAGATCTTGCAACAGAATGGGTTCTGAAACGAGCAGTGGTTGACCATTTAAGGTTAACTTATGGTTTCCAAGGCACTGAATAAGCAAATGTTTTCCACCTCGCTCGAAAGAAGGAAACTAAATTAACTTCTTACTAAATTTTAATCGAAAGAAAATATGCTTCCTTTCCGCGAGGGTTACTCATTTAGGTCTTCCTGAATATTTTGAAATTTTTCGATGGCATGTCAAGCCGAACAGTTTATCCAGTAAACTAATACCGTGCCCAAAGACATGATATCGTAGGGATAGATATTATTCATCACCAAGCCTCTTACCTAGATTTTCTTCACTGACCTATGAGGTTTTCAACAAACGAAATTTATTAACAATTCTTTGAATAGTGATGCAAAATTCACCGTTTCGTCATGTTCATTGTAACACTATTTTTATAATTTACTACTTCCTTTACTTGATTGGGACCTGTTCACGATATTAGAAAATCTGCTTAACTTAGTTACGCTTTCAAGCCAGGAATTAAAACCGCAACTAGTGGACACATTAAATAGGATAAGCTATTTTTAATTAAGGAAGCAACACTCACACATTAACTCGTACACAAATGAAGTAGAATTTGTTAAGAGTCTGGTTAGATTTTTTGCATATCATTAGTATGCTGCGAATGTTGGTTCATAAGGTACGCTAATGAATTTAAGTAGACGACGCTAAATAGTGAATAAATTCCGTTCGTGATATGAAGGTGTGATCTTCGTCTTAGTTCTGAGGTAGGATTTTTGAACAAGTTACGCAGATTTAGAACTGGGAGCGGTAGTTATCCTCAGTCAACTTAACTACGCCAAGTGCTACTGCACGTAGCGTAGCCAAATTCTCTTAAAGGAACTTGCGCTGTCAGGTTTGTCGCTACGGTAAAGTAAATTGTTTAAAAATTCTGCCTCTACTCTGCCATAATCTTTCGTACGGCAACATTCCAGGTGCCGATGCTGAGTTGTGTAGCGTGTCTACAGAAATTCCTGGTGCCGATGTTGAGTTGCGTAGCGTGTCTATGGAAATTCCTGGTGCCGATGTTGAGTTGCGTAGCGTGTCTACGGAAATTCCTGGTGCCGATGTTGAGTTGCGTAGCGTGTCTACGGAAATTTTAGGTGCCGATGTTGAGTTGCGTAGCGTGTCTACGGAAATTTTAGGTGCCGATGTTGAGTTGCGTAGCGTGTCTACGGAAATTCCTGGTGCCGATGTTGAGTTGCGTAGCGTGTCTACGGACGCCATTAGCGCTTTCATTTGATTTAGGGGAGCAATCGTGTTGTGATGCAGTGTTAGAATTATTTGTTGGTTTTGTCTGGAAATTTATTTTCATGCAGAAACTTATTATATATTTATTGCTATACATCATTTAACTCGGAAGCAATTATGTATTCTATTCAACTGGGATGTTCACAGACTCCTGAAAAAGTGATTTCAAGAACTTTTGAGCTTCTTGAGCGCACACCGATGATGAGTGTATTTTGATACTAGCAATTGAAGAGCATGGAAAGTTTTAATCATTTGTAATGCTATTTCTGATTTTCATCACTACAGATGGAATTAAATTAATTTCATTCAATGTTTACCGCAGCTAAAAAATTAAAAAATTAGCGGATTCGTCATAATCGGTGATACTCAAAAAAGCTCTTATGAAAGATTAATTTCATGTTTGCTCTACTCAAAAATAACTCGCATGAACGATAAATTTTGTGTTTGTTGTGGCATCTAATCACGCAGGAATATGTTAAGTGCAATAAGTGTTCAGTTTTGCGGGGGCGACCCCCAACTTTTTTTTCACTAAGCTTTCATTTTCTGCCATTTAGATTGATTGCAGGACCTTAATTGTGCCCATTGTGGAAGATTAGTTAAAATTCTTTTTGTGTATTTGTCGCAGTTCTTATGTGGCTGAGAACTGTTAGTGAGGTGTTGAAGGGACGATCTCTATTGCTACTAACAATAATGTTAATGAATACTATAATAATACTAATAATAGCTGTTATAGGCCGTTATGTGAATCTTGAACTTGTTAAAGTATTGCAATTCTGAAATATTAATACTAATACTAATAATAATAATAATAACCTATGGATTTCGATATCAGTTCATAGAAAATGTGAATGCTAGAAAAGGAACTAGGCGTAATTCCTAATTTTACTGATATTTGAGGTACTCTAATATTTTACGAACTGTCACGAGATGCTTAGCCCTTATTATATACAATTCTTCTGTACTTGCTAGAGTCGAGTATCTCTTGTAACAGCAGGACTTACAGCAGGATATGCCGGAGGCAACAGGATGGAAGGAGAGTGCCGCGTTCCAACATGCGTATTGCCTCTCAGAAGTTGTGGCCAGTTGCTAAGGAAGAAAACCCAACGGGATCATATGAACTTGAAATGAGTTTCCAATTTTAACAATAAATTTGTCTGAGCTCCACTGATCAGCTGAAGTTGGACGTAGAGTTGCTCGAGAGAAGGAGGGCTGTAGTAATCCTTAACTAATACAACCAGTTTTTCTTTTTGTAAATTTAAATAAGCCTCAACGTATTTTGAAATGAGCTTGCGAGTTAAAAGATACTTTCGCGGAGCCGTCAAGTGGCCGACCGCTTCTGCTTTGTTATCGAGTTTGAGCCTGAATATTTGATGGTAAAATCAGGGCTCCAGTAAAAGATTAAATTCTATTATTTTAATCGTTAAACGGGAATTTGATTTATCATTCCAGAGAAGCGCGGACGGATTTTTTGTCATTAGTTTTCAACAATTTCATTTTTCCTGGTTTTCATTTCAAAATAAGTTCACCATCGGCTGAGTCTCTTTAGTGATGCTGGCGATACTTGTGATGCTCGCGATGCTTGTGATGCTGGCGATACTTGTGATGCTGGCGATACTTGTGATGTTGGCGATACTTGCGCTACCTACCCAAGGTAACCTGCTCTTGCACAAAATAAGAAGTATGTTTTGTTACTGTTGTGTAAATATTCAACTTTTTTCCAAGTTGAATTCACTTTTCAATGCAAACCTACGCTGGTTGTTGGAAATTATTCAATTTTACAAAGAAAAAAGTTCTGATGTTGTAAATTCCAATAAAAAGGAACGTTCCCCATTGGAATAATGTTTGCGTCACAAAAACAAAAATTTTCTCGCAGTTTTTCAATAGTTGAACAAGTCTATAAAGTATTTTACGATCACCGCTTTTCATTAATATTTGATTATAACTGAATGAGGGGCTACATTCCTCACTAAAGTAAAATATTCTTCATTCCAAAAGTTGCAAAAAAATGTTAAAATATTTTTAAATTCATTTTTCCAAATTTCCGTTCACAATCGCGTAGGAAATTCTCTCCTTTTAGGAACTAAAAAAGGAAAAGTGCAGAGCTCAGGGGAAATTTTTAACAAGCCCGAAGATTTAAAATTTTTTCATTTAGATGAAATTGTCATTCTTCCAGTATTTATTGATTGATTTGAACCCATCGGCACTCGCCCCCCTTCATTTCTGCTATGTATGAAGCATCTTCTAAAAATGAAGATTACTTCTCCAAAAGATTAAAATATTGTGCATTTTCATCAGGTTCTCTAACGTAATTGAAAGGCTTAATGTGTGAAGCGCATTTAAAACTTAGATAAAAACCGATGCTCATTTTGATCAAAAATTATTATTTACCTACCGAAAAATGACAATGACAATTAAGAGAACTCGTTCAATTATTCAACGTTCTATTATTCAACCTATTCATTTCGCAGTTATTCATTTAATTTAATTTTCTTTGCTAGTATTAAAAGCAATCATTTCTTTTTGCATTTAATTTTAACCTAAAAGCATAATTTGTGAACCCTAAACCGATGAGCAACTAAGGGAACTGTGTTTACGCTTCCATGACGGCTAATTATTCAGGCCTTCCTGGAGGCCTAGACATCTTGAAATTGCTGCGTAGGCTTAAAAGCTTTCGAAGTTAAATTAACTTATAAAAACAAAGCCCTTCCTCTCTAGAGCATCGACAGAGCATGAGCCACACAGGTTGTATCATATCTTTCCCCCCTGTACATTCCAATCCGATAGAGTTGTTCAAGGCATGTAACCATTATACAAATTGTTGTTGGTCTTCAAATACATTATGCTATTTGAAAACAGTCACTTTGGTGTTTCTCTTTTTCTCCAGTTTTTATTGCCTTCACGGAAAGCTACTTTACATCTCGAGCGGAGATGGCAGAAAGACTCGGGAGACTTTGACACATCATAGCAGAAAAGTGATGACGAAAGTAACACGGTGGTGAGTCAGAACAACAAGATTCACCCGAATAATAATTAAACGAACATTAATTCTGGTTGAGAACATAAAAAGGAACACCAAAGAAATTTGTGCAACGCAAAACAATACGAGAAACATCGCTTGTTTTTAGATTTTGCCTTTTATACGAAACACAGCCGTTAAGGTTCAGAAATGTTTTCTTTAAGACTCCGATAGCATTAACTTGCAATTTCGAAACTCTTATTTTTGGTGAAACATTTCCGGTACTTTGATACTGAGAAGTTTCTGTATCTTGGAATATGTGTCCGAATTTCAGTGTGGCCGATCTGGTATAGTCCTCGCTCCCCTTAGTCAACCTCCTAGTACAACTCTAGTCACGCTCTTGCATACCTAAAATCATCTCTTACTTCGCATTTTCTGCTGCATTCTCTTTAGATTGTTTCCTTGTTCTCATGTCATCAGCCATCATTGTCACAGTAATGATTCCTTGTTCAGAAGAAAGTAACTTTCCATTTCATCAGATATCAGTGTCACTGTGTTAATTCCTTGTCCAAGAGAAAATGCATATTCTGTTTGGTTTCTGGAAATGGTTTCTTTGGTAAGAGCTTCACTTTCCACATCATTGAATCTTTGAGTTTGTTTATTTTAAAGTGTCCTTTCGACAAAATTTTTTTTTGGTATTCTTTGTTAGTGTCATTTGGGGCCTTGACCAGACCTATTTTTGAGTTATTCATTGGAATAATTTCTTCACTCGTGTTGATGATGAAAGTCGCCTATGTTGATGTTCAATTTTTAATCCATTTAACCCATTAATCTCAAACCCTCAAATTAATTTTTCATAACCATCACTTGTGCAGCCGTGGCCCAGTGTGTATTTTCTGGTAGTAATTGCTTTTCATGTCACGTATTTATTCATGCGTCTTTTCCAGTTCTTTTTTTGTTAAGATCGTTAGTTTCAAATTCAGCAGATTTTGTTGGTGCAATCACAAGCTTTACACGCTTTTATTTACGCCAGAATTAGAATGTACTCTTTACATTCACTGAAATAAACATTTCATGGTACGTTCTTCAAACAAACAAGACGTTTTCATGTCAATCACCCTTCACAAGTGCAAAAACTTTCATCATTGTTGATGTGCCGTCAGTTGTGAACCAGCACCGGTGAAACACTTCACACAAACCTATTTCTTCATTTTCGGAACTCTCCATGATCCCGATTCCATAGACATGAATACAGTTTTAGGTTTTACCAATGAATATATTAAATTCCATTACTATGTGAGATCTTTCCTGTTTCATGCTTAACTCGGTCAGTTTTACTTCAGTGCGTTCAACGATTTTTAAAATATTGTTCCCAGAAATCGGTAATAGGATACGGTCAATATTGATTTTAGGCCTTTCACGGAAATGAATAATCCCGTTCCAAAGAATCACTAATGGAACACATTTAATAACGTTTTACATGAACGACATTCTGCTCGCTGATGCGTTATTTTCGATTTATTCAACTTTGTAGTTATACGAACGTCGTATATAAAAGTGAAGGAACGGACACGTAAATATGCTGTAATACGGTATTAACGTAACGATGGGTGAGGTTAGGGTAGGTTATGGTTGG
>JACJUY010007364.1:23723-35847 GCA_014220935.1 Platorchestia sp. MABIK
AATATTGACCTAGGATACATTTTAAGGCATTTCACACGAATGGCACTTTGCTCGCCAGTGCTTAATTTTTGAGATATAACAATAATCGCATTCAGGGAAAAATAACAATTTGTCAGCTGCGGCGTTGCTACATTGTTGGAACACGCGCAGTTTTTTGGGTGAAAACATCAGTCTCGGTATGGCTAAGTTGAGTTTTTTTCAGGTTTACCTAGACTAGTGTATTTAACTAACCTAACGTTACCTTACCTAACCTCACCCATCGTTACGTCAATATCGTATTCCGGCATATTTCCGTGTTCGTTTCTTCACTTTTATATACGACGTTTCTATAACTTCAAAGTTGAATTTCTCGAAAAGTAAGCATTTGCGAGCAAAGTGTCATTCGCATAAAATGACTTAAAATGTGTCCTATTTTCGAATTATGAGAACAAAATTCTGAAAATCGTTCAGCGCACTGAAGTAAACATTGACACTTAACTTTTGTCACAATCATGAAGAATTTTCCTGATGTTCTCGCTCGAATTATCAGTGGTTCTTGGAAACTTAACGAGATATTGTACTACTTTAGTTTATTTTCGGTTTCTGCCCTAAAATTCACTAGTACATTTCAATTTGGAATTGTTTAACTACAGATTTCCCTGACAAGTACAGTTCAACTAACTAACGTCGAAAATGTTGTCATTTCAGCTGCCATCTTTTTGATCATTTTGCTTGAGACAAACTATTCCAGTTTCTTCTAATAATAGCTTCGGGTTTTTTGGGCTTATCAAATGTGATCAAACTCCACCTGTTTCCATAATGTTTTCACAAACAAGTTATTCATTAAGTGTTTAATAAATTAGGTTCTGCATCATCCTTTGTCTTGAGGTCGCCAGTAAATACTTTGCAAATTATATTCAATTAACAGAAGAGAGCGCAGTGAGGTGAAGTTGAATCTTTACCGCACAATAGAAAGGTAAGGCCAAAGACCAAAAAAGTCCATATTTCTGAAATTGTCTATGGTCAACACTTAAACGAACGCTTCGGGCCTTGACCCATCATCAGCTGTAAATGTGAAAATCTAAACAGAAAATTTGAAAATACTGTCTAGCTTAAATTTTCTGATTATATTTGCAGATCTACAGCTGATGATGGTTCAAGGCCCGAAACGTTCGTTTTAGTGTCGACCACGTACAATTTTATCAATGTGAACTTTTTTGGTGTTTGCCCTCAACTTTTTATTACTAAGCAAAAGCAACCTTTTTTCACCTCACAAATTTCACAAAGAGTCTCCAGTTTTGTCAGCTGTCCTCAGACAGAATTTTTAAACAGTTTTCGTCGTATTTACGTTGCAGCTGGTAGCGTATCTTTTCCTATTGCCTTGGCTACGCTACATGCAGTTTTTCTGGTCAAAATTCACAAATTTAGTTACACAAAATAACTAATTTGAGAATTTCTACCATGAAGAACGTTGCCGAGTGAATAGAACAACTTACGCTACCAGGTAAGTACGTTAATTACCCCCCAACCATGACGTAAATTTTTTTTAAAATACGGTACCGAGAAGATTCGATAAGCTATCTGGTGATCTCTTTTGGGGGAATGTTGGAAATTCCCTACACTAAACATCAATAAATATTTTTGGTTTGATACATTTGCTTTCTACAATTTTTTGACATATGCTTATTCGCTGTATTTTGAACGATTTTATAATGTACACATGTTTACAATTGCACCGTTACTCAATCGCACTCTTTTTCTCTGTCGAAGACAATTTCATTGGTAAATGTCATTAGTAAATTCTGGGGAAAAATTTTGCTCGCATTTTCAGGTTCACTCTCTCATTCATGTTTGCTCTCTCTCATTCTAAACCATTCTTCAAAAAATTTAATTGCATTTAGGAACGTACACTCAACCTGTTTTGAAACTTCCATGATGTTCTCCAGGTTATAAAAAACTTCTTCCTTCATCACTAATAAATGATAATGTTCTCATGGTTAGGAATAACATCTTCCCTCATCACTGATAAATGATATCCTTGTCAGAAGACATCTTCCCTCACCACTGATACATGACACACAAAAAATCCTTGCTGGATGAAAAAGCCCTACGGCACTTTTTACCTCCTTTGTTCAACCAACAAACTTGTGTGGACTCTTTCTTTTAGTATTTTGTCACAATTTGCTGCCTAGCTGGTCTCTGAGCAAAAACGTACGATTCAAAGGTCCTGTAATTCTATCGAACTTTTCAAATGCATTTTTAATCCTGCATTCAGCTTTGAAAGCTATCTATAAATTATCCGCAATATCAAAGCTCTTCATCTTTTCATCAATTTCCAATTCATCAATCTGTTGTTCATCGGCTTCCGATAGCATTTTCTGCTTTGCTTACCTATGTAAGATCCGCGCCTGATCAAAAAGCAGCAGTTATTCATAATTTGTACTCCTGTGAGATAACTTTCTGCGTTAATCTGAAAATATTTCCCACTCTGCTCGTATTGCATGTTTTTGAGGCGTAATGTTTCAATTCTGATCTAAAAGTTTCATGTCAAATTGAAATCCTTTCCAATTAATTTTCAGTCGCATTGCTGCTCAAGAGCTGCACAAACTGCTTTTTTTAACTGCAGCGCACAATTTTATCGGTTGACCATTCTGACCATAGCTCTAATGCAAAGAATCCCTACGTTTGTAATTGGTCATTCAAGACTGATTAACTATTTCAATTTTCCTCTTCCTTGTGCTTTGTAAATCATTTCTCGTTACCTCGAGATTTTTCAAGCCCCCTAAATGGAGTTACACTAACACCCTGTACAATTTGGGTCAGAATTGCTTCACTTTCTTAATTCGAAGCATCAGTTGAGTCCCTACCTCACCATTTCTTCGTTGCCCATGATTTTTCGAGAGTTTCCTAAATGTAAAATGAATCTCATCAACACTTCTCGCGGTGGAACAGTTTTACTTCGCAACGCATTTCAAGCATCCGTTAATCTCTACCTCACCATCATTTCACTTCAACTTGTTAATCTCTACCTCACCATCGTTTCACCTCAACTCGTTAATCTTGACCTTACTATTGGTTCACTTCAACTCTTTACTCTCAACCTCACCATCGTTTCACTTCAACTTGTTAATCTCTACCTCACCATCGTTTCACCTCAACTCGTTAATCTTGACCTTACTATTGGTTCACTTCAACTCTTTACTCTCAACCTCACCATCGTTTTACTTCAACTGGTTAATCTCTACCACACCATCGTTTCACTTCAAGGCGCTAATCTTGACCTTACCGTTTCACTTCAACACGATAACCTACTATCGATTCTTTTCAACACGCTAATCTTGAGCTCACCATCATTTCACTTCACGATAATCTACTATCGATTCTTTTCAACACGCTAATCTTGAGCTCACCATAGTCTCACTTCAACGCGTTAATCTGCTATCGTTTCCCTTCAAGGCGTTATTCTAACATCGCTACACTTCAACACGTTAATCTTGACCTCACCATAGTTTCACTTCAACACGTTAATCTGTGTGCTATCGTTTCACTACAACGCGTAAATCTCTGCCTCACCATCGCTTCACTTCAACAAGTTAATCTACTGTCGCTTCACTTCAACACGTTAATCTACCATCGCTTCACTTCAACACGTTAATCTACCATCGCTTCACTTCAACACGTTAATCTACCATCGCTTCACTTCAACACGTTAATCTACCATCGCTTCACTTCAACACGTTAATCTACTATCGCTTCACTTCAACCCGTTTCAAAGCACGAGTTCTTTTCGTAGATCACTTCCTCCTCCGCTTTGGCAGCAAATTTTCGTCTGTGTGTTGCATGCAGCCACAGCCACGGGGGGCAAACGGCCCTTAGCTTCGTGTGTCGGAGGCGGTACACTGGCACAAATAATTCGGTCATCTCGGCTGAACAAAACTAGTCTCTCTCTTGGTCATCGGAAAAAGCATAGCATCGAATATAAAATGGGCTGTTGATGCTCGTTATGCATCGCTACAACTTGTTTTTTAAACAGAGTTGGGGGATTTTAATGTTGAAAACAAATTAAGTTGTAAGACTTCGATAAATGTATTTAGGTTACGATTGGAAAAGCATCAATAAACTATACAGACCTGGATGACTAAGCTACGTGTGTCAGTGTGCCGGCCCTTATTTTCATCACTACAGTTGTGCAGTGCAGCTCAGACATTCAGAAGTACTTTCTGAAATTACTACGTTTACTTGTACTTGTGAATCATCATAGTTAGTTCATCTATTTGAAGTGCACTTTGTACTGTCATTTCTATTAAAGAATCTTCCTAGCGAGGTGTTCCCCCTTGTGACTCCCGCCATAAACGAACGAAAAAAAGGCACCCCAGAAAGTCGGACACAATCGTGTTTACGTTGTTCATTTGGCTGTGTTTTGTGTTAATTTACTGTTATCAAAATTGGACAGCTTGTAAAGCAGAGCAACTGTTTTTCTCGATGCGTGTTTGTTGTGTTGGATTGCGGCATATTTTCTTTGGTATTCCTTAACGTAGGGGAACCTGACACTTATTTACCGGTTTACTACGTATTTAGAAGCTATGTTTCGCAGACTCTGCCGAATGTACCTACCTCCTTACTCTTCCCGTAAGGCATTAATGAGTCAAATTCCTAGCCTGGAACCGAACATTCAACTGATTTGCGGTTACACAGCGTATGTTCATTAAAGTCGACTTAGGGTACGCTACGTGTTATTTCAAGTTTGGGATTTACTCAAGTAAAATTAGAGCGGTTTGCATTGCAAATTTCATGTAGGAAAATCTCTTAACTTGAAAGCTCGTAGCGTACCTAAATCTACTCAGAAGAACTTACGCGACCAAGTGTACCTCAAAGACGACGTAAATTGTGTGGATGCTCGGCCGTTGCCAGCGAGCTTGGCCAATCAATACGTCGAGTATTGCTGTACTTGCTACATTCGAGGGAAAATTTGTGCTGAATTAATCAAGGACAGCGACTATTGCCCGGTCAAGTGACGCTTAGGCTTAATTTGACTGCGATTTTTGTCCGATCAGGTGGCCGCTAGGCTGAGCTTGACCGCAATTATTGTCCGATCAGGTGACCGCTAGGCTGAGCTTGACCGCAATTATTGTCCGGTCAGGTGACTTCTAGGCCAAATTTGGCTGCGATGATCATCCGGTCAAGTGACCGGTGGGCTAAACTTGATCGTAATTATTGTCCGATCAAATAGCCGCTAGACTATAAACTTCACTTTAATTATTCTCCGGTCAAGTAATTGCTGGGCTAAAATTCAACGTACCAATTTCCACGTGAAAAAATACCCATCTACGATAATTTTTTCTCTTGAAAAGTGAATTGCCTGCCTGCGATATGTGACCATAGAAATATTGGCATTCAACTTCGTTGAGTTGGAAGTGAACTCCTTTGATACAGAATAATACTAATTGAACGATTTCTAGAAAATCTTGTAAGAAAAAGAAAATGCACATTTGTACGAACAAACGCTTCGGAATTCATAGATTCCAAAATTAGGGCTGAAAAAAAACAAAGGAAAAATATGCACAAAGTGCGGTACAGGATGTGTTAAGTTAATTGTCAAGGTTAGATCTTTATTCTGGAGTAGGTAAGGTTTTACTTTTGACTTCAATATTTTATGCCTGCGCTACTAATATTTCCCCTTTATTTTGTAATTTTCCCTTGATTTTTTATTTGCCCTTGATTTTTAAATTTTCCCTCCATTTTTTAATTTTTCCTTAATTTATTAATTTTCACTTTATTTCTCAATTTTCCCTTAATTTTTTCAATTTTCCCTCTATTTTTTCAATTTTCCCTTTATTTTTTTCAGTTTTCCCTTTATTTTTTCAATTTTACCTTCATTTTTTTAATTTTCCCTTCATTTTTTTAATTTTTTTTTTATTTTTTCACTTATCCCTTGTTTTTACTTTTCCCTTTTTTTCCATTTTCCCTTTTTTACTTGTCCCTTTTTTTACCTTTTCCCTTTTTTACTTGTCCCTTTTTTTACCTTTTCCCTTTTTTACTTGTCCCTTTTTTTACTGTACCTTTTTTTCCTTTAACCCTTTTTTTATTTTTCCCTTTATTTTTTAATTTTCCAATACTATTGATGGAATCTATAAAATTCGAAACGCTTGTTTGTGAAAATGTTGGTTAGTACGTACTGCATTTCAACTTAATATCTGATGCATTTTAGTTGATAGTCAAAATATTTTAACAACAGAGCATATCTTCTACCAGTGACGAAAAGGCGATAGTCAAAATATTTAGGCGAGAGTCAAGATATTTAAACAACCTAGCATTTCTTCTACCCGTGACGAATAGGCGATAGTCAAAATATTTAGGCGATAGTCAAATATTTTAACAACCTAGCATTTCTTCCACCAGTGACGAAAAGGCAATAGTCAAAATATTTAGGCGATAGTCAAATATTTTAACAACAGAGCTTATCTTCCTCCAGTGACGAAAACACAAATAACGTAATTCAATACAAGGATGAAGAGTTGAGCAGTCACAAATTACGTTCTGTACTACACCCATTACACCAGCCTAGTGTTAACGTCAACGCTTTTAACACTTGGCCCACATGGTGAGCTAAATATGGTACACGGCCGACTGCCCCAACCTGTATCATTCACTCTAGTAATGATAATGGTAGCCTATATCATGTACAATAGTAACGATAATGGAAGCCTACATCATGTAGTATAGTAATGATAACGGAAGCCCTGGATCATGTACTATGGTGATTGTTGTCGGTAATGTAAAATTCGAGAACTCTGCTCATATATATGAACCATTCACAACATTGGGAACAACAGAAATGATTGACAACATACCATACCAAAAATTATTTTCTAATTACTGGGAACAATCTTATGATTGATAACATTGCGCATCAAGAACAATTTTCTAATTATTGGAAACAGTTATGAATAACAACAGCATACCGAAAATAAATCCTAATTACTGGAACAACAGTTATGGATGACAACATTGAGCACCAAATACAAACCACTATTTACATGTCATTATGGTATAGCGACGGGGTAAGAACACTACTTTGTCACCTCGGCACAGCCCAAACCATCGAAGTTGCGAATGAGGGAAAAGTATGAAGCTTTTAATTCGTCCTGAAATTTTTGACTAACTTCCTTTTTCTTTGTGAAATTAAGACTAAAAATAATGAAAAGTTCTGATTGGATTGCTGAGATGAATTTTACGCGTAGCAATAGTTTCCATTAGATTTTATGAGTTACTGTACATCTCTTTGATTATCATGTTGACTGCAGCAAGAAAATGCCCTTTCGATGTGACAGACGACGACGACGACACCGCGTCTTTCACTGCTAGTTTTTTTGTCAGGCAATCCAACCTTGAGCAATCGCACAGTTATAAGAAAATGGGCTCGATATTGTGGATCTCTCAATATGTGATTGTTCTTTTAACACTTTGACTGCGATGTGATCCACCGGTGATTACTGAGGGGATTTTTATAATGCTATTGGCCTATCAGTAATCACAAACTCACTCAATTTTCAAAAATGCGTAATGAAAACGTAATGAAAGCGCGATCTATTTAACGATAATTTTCAAAATTCATCTCTAAAATTAATTCTTAAATTGAGTTGAATATTGAACATGAGTTTAACCTACCGCAGTTAATTAACATGATAATCAAAGAGATGTACAGTAACTTATAAAATCTACTGAAAACTATTGCTGCGCTTAAAATTCATCTCAGCAACCCAGTCTTCACTTTTATGATTTTTAGTGTTTAATTTCACGCAGAAAAAGAAAACTGTTGCCACACGAAGGAAGTTTAAGGCAAGTTTTCTCATTACAGCTCAAGTACAAACGCTAGGGTGGTTCAGAACACGAACCCATGACATGGATTGCAATCAAACATTGAGTAGAATTTCCCAGTAGTTCAAATTTTTTTGCTCTTATAAAACCACGAAAAAAAATCGGCGCAAGAACGCTAACTTACTCAACGTGAGCAGAAACACTTTCACACAACCTTGAAGCTCAATGTGAGCAAAAACACGAATACTCTCGTTAAATATAAAAAAATACTCCCTGCTCGACCCATTTTCCAGGGCTAATTAGAACGACTAGAAGTTGCTGAGTGACTCGGATAATATAGAAGTTGAAGCATTTCAAATTATCGTGTAATGTAAAATGGTTTAAAACTGCAACACTGTTTCACATCTTGAGCAGTCATAAAAAATGGCTAATCACGGATAAACGAAAGTTTTTTCGAAGTATAATAATGAACTTCTTGAAATTTCTGAACGTTTTTCAAAAAAGTATGTCGTAAATTTTTTCATTAACCGCTTAATTAACGTAGGTATTTCATTGTAAAAAAAAAACTCGGCGCTAATGTAGCAAAAAAAAGACAACCAACGATTAGATGCGTAGAGGAAGACCAGGAAATTGAGGATATTGATTTTAAAATGAAGAATTGAAAATTTGCCCTGCAGCAATTGATTTTTAGTTATAGCAAAGTTTCTCTTTTCACTTCCACACATGTGCAGGCTATTGCGTACGGTGACAACATGTTTATTATTGTGCAAGGTAAGTATTTTAAATTGTGCAACAGTTTTTCTGCGTTTCTTTTATTTTTTATTAATTTGAGCCCCACAAAACCAAGAGCTCTTACAGATGATGAGTTCTGTCGTAAATTGAACAATTTCAAAATTCCTTAACAATTCTACGATCTACTACCTAACAATCCGAGTGTGCAACTTAACTGACTCGGATAAGCGCTTTTTCTTCAGTTGTGATGTTGGTGTCGGAATTATAGTTTAGGGTACCTTGTTTGTTCAAATGTACATAATTGTTCAAATAACGAACACTGAGTAACGAATAACGAACACTGAGTAACACTGAGTAGTTGTGAGTAACGAACACTTAACGAGTAAGAACTACCCACTTGAAGCACCGGTAACTATTTTTAACTGTACTTCACTGCTACTTAAAAATAATTTGCCATTATGGCGGGACAGCTCGTAGCGTAAGTTTTTCCAAGTGGACTTGGCTACGTAGTGCGTGGATGAGCTACGTCGTGGCCACGCAACAAACTACAAACGTAGTCGTGCGTAGCCAAGTCAGAAAAAAGCACACTGCCAGCTGACCCGCTACAAAGGGAAATTTTCTGAATTCAGATCTAAGTTGTATTGAAGCTTCAGTACGGTGCATGCACAATTGGTATCAGCGGGAGCAAGTGATGAATTTAAAATTATCTTTTAATCTCCCTTACGGATAATAAGATGCTTTTACCTGCCATTTATTTAAGCGTCATGCGACAAGTGACGAAGGTAGACGTAAACATCACAAACTCAGTTTCGAAGCCTCTGTTCCTGAGCTGTAGGGTTGCCTGAGAGGAAATATTGCTCAAATTTAGAGCTAAGGAACCGAAATGAGTTCTGTGCCATACGTGCGCAGGAGCGACCACGCTTTGTGTATGGGAGAGGAAGACGTCAGTAAAGTTAGTGTTCACAATTGGGATAATGTTCCACGCAGTAGGAGAGACGTCATTCAAGGTAAGAGTAATTAATTAAAACCTTTTTGGTGAGAGGTCGACGCCACTGAAATTTAGAGTAATTTACCGAGATGCTTCAACGACGAGGTGACATCGATAAAAGTTTGCGTAATTGAGATTCTTCAGCAAAGGGTTGAAATCGATTATTTAAAACCTGAAACTTAGGAAGAGGATGATATCGATTGCATTTAGTTTAACTGAGATTCTTTTAGCGACGAGATGGCATCGATTATATTTAGCGTATCTGAGACTTTGTCGCAAGAAGAGATCATTAATCAAATTTAGCGTAACCGATACTCTGAAACAAGAAGGGGTCATCAATCAAATTTAGCGCAACTGAGACTTTAGCAAAAGGATGGCATCGATAATAATTAGCGCAGCAGGCTCTGTAACAAGGAAACATAGATTAAATTTAGCGTAACTGGGACCCTGTCGCAAGGGAACGACATCAATCGAACATGGCGTAGCTAATTGCGACATATGTCTCAGGGGTAGCAAGGGAACGACATCAATGGAACATGGCGTAACTAATTGCGACAAATGTGGCAGGGAAACCAGGCACATACCTGGCGGAGACATCCCCACCGAAGGACGACATCTTGTACCACGAGCGACAACTGCTAGCTCACGAGCCCGTGCTCACAGACGAGCTCAAGGAGCTGCAGGAGCAGAAGGAACTCGAGTACCAGTACCACCAGATAGCGAGCAAACTCAGCTCGGAGCAGCAGGCTCTGCTCCAGCTCCACACCGGCATCCAAGCCACGCCTCATGTCTACGATGAGGATCTCTACCCTCATAGAAAAGGATACATGTCCAACTTAGCTGGGACCCATGCGTACTCTGCGGGTAGCTCAGCTGCTCTCCAGTCTGACCTATATGGGGGATCTGGGTACCAGAAATCGTTGAGTTCAAGTAACCCGAGGTTGGGGTTGCGGAAGTGTGGGTATGGCGACTACACTGGCACCTCCAGCTTGCAGCCCGGCAACGCCAACTCTGCTGCTCTGTCCTATACCCAGAACGTCAGGGACTTCTTGCAGCCGGGGGTGAGTTTTATGATGGTAAATTGAACTTAGTGATGTGAGCCGCCGGTGTACACTGAGGGAATTTTGATTATGTAACTGACCGACCAGGAGACGTAAATTCAATGTCCAAAAATACTTCATCAAAACTATAAGAACAAACGATCCAGGTAATGCTCGCTTCTGTCCAAATTACTTACGAAATTAACTTTACACTTAAGATCAGTTCTAAACTTCAGTTTAACCCATCGCGGTCAACGTGTTAAAAAAATTATACTTAGTGAATTTTAGGTGTTAATACGGATAATTGACTCGGGAAATTTTAAACCTTTAAATGACATGAAAAATTGTAATTGAAATTGTTTTCCCGATAGATGTTCAATAGGTTCAGTTCAGTAAAATTATTCGTTCGGTTTTGCGTTAATATTCTGCGTTTTTTTATCTCTTTGTGTCTTATTTACCTAGAAAATTAATTAACCGTTTACTTGCCTTTATCATCTATGAATGTTTATTCGTTTAAGCGTCTATTATTTGTATTTGCGTGTTCAATCGATTCTTCCTATCACGCATTGTAGTCGAATATTTTGCTGTCAGGAATAAACAAAGGTAAAATATGGTGTTCGAAATTAATATTGATGTATCGGCTGAATTGTTCGGTCATCGAAATTTGAAGTTATGCTAAAATTTGAAGATTCTTTAGATTTTGAATATTTTCTATTTTAATATTTTCTTAATGTTTCGGCTAAATTTTGAAGTTTCGGCTCGATTTTGAATGTTCTTTACACTTGAAATTTTTCACCTAAATTTTGAAGTTCAGGATGAACTTTGAAGATTAACTTGAAATTTTTAAGTTTAACATGAATTTTGAAGTTGCACATGAATTTTGAAGTTTCACATGAATTTTGAAGTTGCACATGAATTTTGAAGTAGCACATGAATTTTGAAGTTGCACATGAATTTTGAAGTTGCACATGAATTTTGAAGTTTAACATGAATTTTGAAGTTTAACATGAATTTTGAAGTTGCACATGAATTGTGAGGTTTAACATGAATTTTGAAGTTTAACATGAATTTGAAGTTGCACATGAATTTTGAAGTTGCACATGAATTTTGAAGTTGCACATGAATTTTGAAGTTTAACATGAATTTTGAAGTTGCACATGAATTTTGAAGTTTAACATGAATTTTGAAGTTTAACATGAATTTTGAAGTTTAACATGAATTTTGAAGTTTAACATGAATTTTGAAGTTGCACATGAATTTTGAAGTTTAACATGAATTTTGAAGTTGCACATGAATTTTGAAGTTTAACATGAATTTTGAAGTTTAACATGAATTTTGAAGTTGCACATGAATTTTGAAGTTTAACATGAATTTTGAAGTTGCCCATGAATTTTGAAGTTTAACATGAATTTTGAAGTTTAACATGAATTTTGAAGTTTAACATGAATTTTGAAGTTTAACATGAATTTTGAAGTTTAACATGAATCTTGAAGGTTCACTTGAATTTTGAAGTTTCACATGAATTTTGAAGCTTCGTCGAATTTTTGATGTCATCAAATTTTAAGAC
>JACJUY010007365.1:9309-28313 GCA_014220935.1 Platorchestia sp. MABIK
CCCACACGCAAACAGGTCCCACACGCAAACAGGTCCCACACGCAAACAGGTCCCACACGCAAACAGGTCCCACACGCAAACAGGTCACACACGCAAACAGGTCACACGCAAACAGGTCACACGCAAACAGATTCACGCTAATAAAAATCGCAACATCAGTCACCGAAAAAAAGGTTAGAAGAAAAAGTTGAAGCCCAAAATCCATACAAAAAGTCTACGCAGAAGGTATGCAAAAAGTCGTACGCGAAAACGAACCTGTGAAAGAAGCTGATAGAAATGTTCGAAAAGCACAGCTGAATTTCACGGAGGCGAAACTCAAACGTTGAGCACAAACTGTGACCGTGTTCACTGGAATCTAAACTGCAAATATCATCACTGCGACACTCGGCTGTAGGTCATCGCATTATTATTTCTCTTATCGTTGAGTGTTGGTTGTCTTCAGTGTGCTGGTGTCATAAAATCTCAGAAATGGAGCTTCAAACGTCAGAAAATTGAGTCTGGAATTTATAGATGCGAGCTGCGCAAGAGGAAACTCGAGTCATTAAAAGCGTACAACTAGCGAGGTAGATTGCTCTGGAATGTGAGTATCGGGTGGCAAAACGAGATAGCAACGCTTTGGAGGTCGAGAGTACAAATTTTCACGAGCTTTATGATGGAAAAAAAAAGAACGAAAAGGAAAGAAAAACAGTTTGGTGCTACTATAGCGTGAGGTCTGCCGCCATATACCGCCTACCCAGGTGCAGTTTGAGATGTACCAATTAAGTGTTCATTGCTAAATTAAATGAATGAAAATAAGTATCATCTATTAGGAACTTAACCTACCGCTATAATGCTGGCTAGAGGTAGATCTCGTGCTATAGTGTGGTAGACCTCACGATTCAGCAGCACCAACAGTTTGTTTCCAATAAAGATATTAAAAACATAGTTAATTTCTAAAATAACTTTACGTAAAGATCCACGGTTGATATACACACATGGGTATCGTAATACCCATGTCAATATTCGAAACCAAAACGGAAAGGCTTCCATGAAAAAATTCCACTACACAATTGATAAAAAACAGTTTTTCAGTACAATTGATTGAAAAATCGCCAAAATTTACTTCAAAATGTCCTAAAATTAACACCCTTCATTGGTAAGCATACATTGGTATCGTAATAGCCATTTCAATGGTTGAACCAAAAATTGAGAGAAAATCTGAAAACGTATTCCCGTGGTTAAGAATTTAAAAAAAAAACAAGTTATTGATTTACCGCGAGAGAAACGTAAAGTAAATTATACTTTAAAGTTTACAATGAACACATTTGAATACATTTACTTGTTGGCCCGAATAAGTCCAGCGACTTCTAGGGCATCCTTTCATCATCAAAGCTAATTTGAAACGTGCAATTATGTTTGACCTAGTCGCAAGCTAGACTGATCGATGAATAGACTCGCACAGAATTTGAAGCCTAAATTTACAATAATGGTTAAAAATTACCCAAATGAGAACAGTGCAGCCTATAAAAGATTTACGCTCCTTTTCTTCATAAATGGTAAATTGCATATTGAAATTAAATCATACAGCAGAAGAAGTAGATACCCTGTCAAGTCTCATTTTACGTATTTTATAGTCATTATTTATTCATAAACTCAAACCATCTCTCAACGAAATGAGAGTGCATACCCTCTGAAAATAGTCAACCGATAAATTATTGGCATTATTATTTTTTTGTTAGTTTATTTGTGTTTTCGTGCTTATATTCTGCGATTCTGTAATCTTGAGTGTACTGACATGTCTTATTTTATTTGCAGACTTTTTGTCGAGAATGAGCCAAGGCTCGAAACGTTCAAAGTCAAAGTTTTTAAAGTACTCCTTCTCCATTTCTTTTATTGTAAATTTGCATCGCAAAAATGATTTTCATTTGGATTACTGATATACCTCAACGAAATGACTGAATGATTCATGCACATGCTATGTAAACGATATTGCTGTCATATATCCACACGATTCATCTGTAAAATTATTTGGTCAATATTTACTGTTAATGCGTTCAACTATTTGTGAAATTTATTTCCCATAAATTAGTAATAAAATAAATATGAAGGCGTTTTACATGAAGGATATTTTGCTTGCAAATGCTTACATTTCGAGAAATAACATTAACGTTCAGGTAAGAATAACATTATGTCAGCTGCGTCGTTGCTGCCTTATTGGAACACGTGCAGTTTTTTGGCGTGAAAACATTCATCTCGCTATGACTAAGTTAAACTAAGTTATTTTCGATTTACTTAGGTTAGTGTATTAAACTAACCCAACGTTAACTAACGTTAATTAACTAACCCAACCTAACCTCACCCATCGTTACGTCAATACGGTATTACGGGATATTTACGGTTCCGTTTCTTCACTTTTATATACGAAGTTTCTATAGCTTCAGAGTTGAATATCTCGAGAAGTAAACATTTGCGAACAATGTGGCATTCGTGTAAAACGTCTTAAAATTTGTGCTATTAACGAATTAAAATAACAAAATTTTGAAAATCGTTGAAGGCACTAAAGTGAATATTAACCAATCATTTAGTAATATTACTTAAAAACAAGGTCATGACATCACTTAGGATTTATTTTATCCGTGCATAATAATTTATTGGAAAAGTTGTCTAAAAATTCACACATTATATTTGCCATCCGTACAGAAGGATTCCTTATAAAAATTCTCTTCTAGAACATTTACCCAATCATCTTTTTCACACGAACTGAAGGATTAACTAAAATAGTCATCTTCTGAAACATATACCAATTACTTTGGTCATTATATATTGAATTTAAGCCTCTCACGGAAATTATAAATTCCGTTCCACAGATTCCCTAAAGGAACACATTTAAAAACGTTTTACATGAATGACATTCTGCTCGCTGATGCGTTATTTTTGAGATATAACAATAATAACGTTCAGATAGGAATAACATTATATGGTCGGTTGCTGAGTCGCCGCATTGTTGGGTGACGCCCATTTTTCTGGCGGGACACGCCCACTTCTTGGCGGGAAATTAACAGCGTCGGCTTGGGTAAGTTAAGGTAAGCTATTTTCGATTGATTTATGTTATTTTAGATTGATTTATTTATTTTGGGTTGATTTTTTTATGTTATTTTAGGTTAGTTTATTTAACAAACCTAACATAACCTACCTTAACCTCACCCATCGTTACGTGAGTACCGTATTACAGCATATTTACGTGTCCGTTCCTTCACTTTTATTTACGACGTTCTTTTAACTTCAAAGTTGAATAACTCGAAAATAACGCATCAGCGAGCAGAATGTCATTCATGTAAAACGTTTTTGAATGTGTTCCTTTAGTGATCTTTTGGAACAGAATTTTTAATTTCCGTGAAAGGCCTTAAATCAATATTGACCATTATTTTTTCAAGCCCGACCGTACCAAGATGGAAGCACTGGACTCGTCGACAAATAGTCAAGTGATTTTCATTTTGTAATCCCAACTTCGAGCATATTTAAACTCTCTTTCCAACATCACAGGATTTTCCCAATTCGCAATGAATATTACACAACTGGTGCTAAGCGATTAAAAACATTAAAAATGTAGCGCAACATGCTCAGCTGGTGCTCTAAACTGCATTTGACCACAATAAGTCATTATTTCCTGAATCCGTTCAGAAGTGTACGAAGTACACACACAGTAATTTTTTCTTCAAGATAATGCATTCAGTCTCGAAACTAGCTATTGCTCCTTTCTCTTTCAAGTCACAATTCAGTATGGATGAAATAAAAGACCATTCGCCGGTCGAACGCCATGCTTCCGTGTAAGTATTTGGCAATATGTAAAGTACTAAATACAGTTATTTACTGTCATTTCCTTAACCCTATGTTATCCCATGAACATATGTTATTCCAATACATGTCTTTCTCTTGTAAAATTTATTCGGACAACCAGAGCCATTTTTACGGTTATGCTACCAATTATGATAGTGGTTTTACACACACTTTATTGGTTGGAACTCCTTTAAAATTATTCATTGTGGAATTTGCACTAAGTATATATAAGTAACTCTATTGTAAAAAAATTAAAAACCCGTTACAGCATAATTATCGATGAGTATTGACTTTTCACAGCATGCTATTTTTCTTTTCTTTTTAATGTGACACATTTGAAAGATACCGATTCAAGAAGATTGTGTACTTCCGTCCTTGCTGTATGGAGCTGGTAACAAAGAAGAAAAGTATAGACCGGTGTAACGTTTTGAGATCAATGCCTAATGCCACTGCTGGAACTACGCGCATTAGTTAGAAAACACTCAGAAACTTGAAGAAAATTAGCGGTTTGATGAATGGACCAAACAGTAGTCTCAAATTGGTACTCCATTAAAACATAATCCTCAATAAATTCGTTTAATAGTAATATGTGGTTAACTTTGAAAAACTGTAATATATATATATATGCGAAAATTTTTACCAAAATTAAAATTTGTGATGAGATAAATGCATAAATTTTATGGTGTAAAGTTTTAAGTAGTAGCTTTAAATAGTGATTTTACAAATGGGTGGCTTGTAGAAGCTTACGTCGAATGGGTGGCTTCCTACGTCGAAGTATCGAAATTAAAGTATACTCTTGGTAATTTTTCGCACAGTTGTATAACCCTTTGAATTTTATGCAGATATGGATATTTGGAGATATTTTCTTTTTATAAGACAGCAAAGAACTGAGCTCGCAAATTATTTGATAGATTTTAGAATATTTCCTGCATTATTCAAATGCTTCACGGGAGCATTATATATAATGTGAATTTGCGTTTTTTCTTGATTTCACCTATCGAAATATTTACGTTCTGTTTCTCCAAGCACATTGCATGGACTGTAAGCAAACGTAATAATTTCTTTCTTTAATTTTATACCTTTACGTAAAGTTATAAAATTAAAGAAAGAAATTATTTGAAATTGCAGTAGATTATGGTCGAAGCGAATCAAGGTTAAAGAACCTTTTTTTAAAGTTGAAATGCTTATACTTATTCTAACTAACTGTGTCCACTTCCTACTATCCCCAACGCGAAAATCTCGCGCTTAGCTTGTGTAGCGCTGTTGATTATGAAACCATAATTAGGTTTATGTGTAGTTTATATGCAGAAATTTTGTAGCTACGTGTTACTCATAACTTGTCATAAGTAACATCAATCTCTAACCGTGTCTCTATTTTATCGCATGTACCCAAATGTTAAAGAGAATACCGAGGGATGAGAAACTTGAAAAAAATTTTTGTTGTTGCTTCCAATCGGTAATTTGATTTTCTTGAAATTTCTTTTAGAAAATTAGGAATTATCTTTTTTTACGTTCGCTAAGTCCTTCTAATATTTAAACAAATGTTCACTTTGCTTAAATCGTAAATTCACTAAAAATTTATAATCGAAGAAAATGCTAATAGTATTAGTCATTTTATTCAAAAAGAGAACAAAAATCGAAAACGTTCCGGTGACAAGCTCCATCATCAGTTTTGTAAAATACACAGTATAATCAGTCCAACGTAAGCTTGAAAACACGATCGATAATAAATTCCAGAATATACAAAAAAAGTACAACTATGCATAAACTATCTGAAGGGAATACGTGCTAAGCAAGTTGTCTAAATTTGTTTTTTCCTTAAAAATATGCATAAATTCTAAAATTCTAACGGAAAAATCACGGGAAGAACTGTCAATTATTTTAAAAACACCATCACGAATAATTGCACTACATATCTCAGCGTGGCTGTGTATTGCTGAATGAGGAGGATGGGCCAGCAAGTTACCAGTACGGAACCTCCTTCCGCGGTGCTCTGACACTATTGCGTGAATATTGCGTGGCGTCATTCCGACGTACGCCGATGCATCACTGCGCACAACTATATAACAACAGAAGAGCACATGAGCCCGGGAATTGAGTCCTTGTACTGAAAAAATGAACAAATGCTCACTTTACTAATCAGTATGACACGTAAACTTACTCTAGGAAAATGCTCACTGAATAAAAACTTTAATCCACGGACTAGTTTTCCAGATGGAGAACCAAAATAGGGTACAGTACAATGCAGATGTTTTTCATATTTAACAGGAATATCGGAATCGCGATATCTTCTTGACAAAAACTTTATAATTTGGGAGTTTATGATTCCAAGAGGAAAACCACTATTGCAAAAAACCGCGCAGATGGTTATATTCTGCGAGCATATCATTGAAATATGAGCAGATATTGTAAGCCCTGTTTACCAGCGTTTTGATTCTGTTGATTTTGAAAATGTTTGTGCTTCCGGGAGAAATGGCCCGAGAAAAAATGGCTAGCTGATTGTCCTTCACTCTTCAAGCTCGTATTTTATAGTCGTTTTATTGATGATACTTTCCTGCTCTTTAAAAGCCCTTCATACGCTCAGCCTTTCCTTAATTATTCGAATGAGAAACGTCCATCAATTAAATTTACCATAGAAATTGAAAGCGGAAAGTAATTATCATTTCTCGATTGTCGTGTCTCTAGGAATGGGGAAAATTTTGTGACTTAATAATTCTGTATATTGCAAGCCAACGTTCACGGGATATGGAACTAGTTTTTTTAGCTTATGTTCATACACTTTGAAAATCAACGGAATCAAAACGCTGGCAAACAGGGCTTACAATATTCGCTCATCTTTCAATGATATACACGCAGAATTTAACTTTCTACGCGATCTTTTTTCTAACAATGGTTTTCCTCTTGGAATCTTAAACTCCCAAATTAAGAAGTTTTTGTCAAGAAAATATTGCGAATCCGACATTTCTGTACAAATGTAAAAATTACCTGCATAGCACTCTACCCAAGGGCTGCCGAATATTTTTCTGCTGATCGTAACAAAATCTCCTTAAAACGTATCAAAAATTATTAAATCTAAATCTATTTGATTATTAATAAAACATAAAATTAAAAGGTTTTACAAACTTTTTTAGCTAGCATGAAACTTCTTCCTCCTCTTCCTTCTTAGAATACAAATGTTTTTTTCAATCTCGGAACATCACTGTTTTACTATAGGAGGAATACTCAATATTCACTTTCTTATAACTCATTATTTATCAACGCTGACTGAAAAAGAACAATAGAAAGCTAGCAAAATGTTAGTTTTCAAATCAATGCGCGACCAACCACCATGAGGCACTCACTCCACTCAGTAACTGCATTAGACTGACTCAGACTGACAAGTGACTGTAAATCAGGCAAAGAATGAGCAACAGCAAACAAACGGAAACAGAACCAAGACGCGGTGGGTGCAGAACAAATCAGGCATACTCATTACTCAAATGCTCGTCAGTCTGAGTCAACGAAACGACATCATAGATAAGCAATTTTAGAAAATAACAAAACTAATTTTGTATTACAATTTTTAACTCTCTATATTCATACCTGATATACACATAAATCTTCAGACTGTAGAATTACAGCGTGACACTGGCGACGATACGACGAGTTCTGGACTTCTAATTGGTATCAAACGCGTTTCGTATCGTTGAAGGATTACACATTCCGTTTAATTTCCTCTCATTTATATGAAAAGTTTTGTAACTGCCAAAAATAAGGCTGATATTTCTTGGTAGGGCAGCATTTCATTACTAAATTAGAAAAATTTTTAAAAGTACCAAAATTCGACGCTTTAGGCTACCGTCGTACCACACGTACAACAAAGTGACATTGGGAGCAGATCGTACCAAATTTGCACGAAATGCATTAAATCACACACAAAAGTAACTCGACTGTAGTAACAACAACAGTCAATACATCGACGTTGCCCACAGCGAGGTACATAAGGCGGTGTGAGAGCTTCCTTCCATTCAGTAATAACATGTATGTGAGAATTACGATAAACACACGGAATGAAAAATATTTCAAATGCCGTAATTGGAACCGAATTGTGAGTTGGATAGATATGCCCAGAGACTGTTTAAAAAAACTAAAAGTTTTTTAAAATAAAAATTGTTTTTCAATACATGCAAAATTTGTTCGTTTGGAAATTTTTAATGTTAAAATGATATATTAACAAAAATTTAGAATGTTATTTGTAATTTTTATACCAATAATATCATGTAACCCTCAAAAAGTACCAGTTATTTAATTAGCTCAGAAGTAAATAAAAGTTTTTTGAAGCTAATCCTAGCAGCACCTATGGTATTCGGATTACTCCTCTGGTACGAACAACGGACGTGCCAGTTGCCATGTGTAACGAGTGTAAGCAGTGCTTCCACTCCTAGGGTAATTACCCTAAAGTACAGTCTAGGGTAAAGAAAAAAAATGCAAAATCTAGAGTATAATCTATATTTCAAATCTAGTTTATAAAAATCTTGAAAAAATGTAGAAGATTGTCAATAGCTACAGTTGAATAACCTAAATAAGAATTAATTTGGCAGAAGACATTATTTCAAAGATAGAAGGGATCAACATTTGATTCGTAAATATAGGTCAAGTTAACGTGTTTCACACCGGTACTGAACTAGTTGCAGTTCTTTTCGCAATGTGCGGCGATTGCTTTAGCAGTAGGATGCTCACACACTACTTTGTTGACTTGCCGTTTAGCGATTTAACTCACGTAATAGAAAAAAGATAGCCAATGCTTTAAACAATAATCAAACATGCGCTTACTTGGAGTTCTTAGAACAACTATTTGAGGAAATTAAACGCATTTAATAACTTATTTCAGTCTGACTCTCCGAATTTCTTCAATCTGAGATCAGAAATTTATAGTCTAATTAGGAGCTTTTGTTCAGATTTTATACGTGTTGCTTATGTGAAGAATGCGACCATTTCTTTGCTGAATTCATTCCATCCAACATTCACTAGTGCTTTTGTGTCAGTAGGTGATGTATACATTGGGAATTGTGTCAGTAGGTGATGCATACATTGGGAATTGTGTCAGTAGGTGATGTATACATTGGGAATTGTGTCAGTAGGTGATGTATACATTGGGAATTGTGTCAGTAGGTGATGTATACATTGGGAATTGTGTCAGTAGGTGATGTATACATTGGGATGACAGCACCTGAAACGATATCAGAGATAACTGGCATAACTTCACAAGAGAAAGAGATTTTGTTACTAATTGTTGATGCTTTTTGGTTGAAGCAGTTTCACCTATCCAAAAATAGGTTTTCGTCGGGGATCCTATACATGACCTCATACTCTGTCTCAATCTGCGTTATGCTTCAATACTGAATTCAAAGTCTTTGTCATATTTATTAGACGAAATTCCTCAAATGAAAAAGATGTCGATTAGAAATGTCTTGAGGACGAGTGGCGAAAACATTACTTGGATGAACGAGATTGAAGTTTAGCCCTTCGCATAATCTCAAAATAAATAAAAAAGCATGGACAGTAACTCTCAAGTTAACCATTATATTTTAATCAAATAAAAGATCTTCAAAAAAATTCTTTGAGTTTTGAGAGAAAAAACAAATTCAGGTCATTTTTTGGTTGGTCATAATTTTCATAAATTTAATGCTTAAAGTGATTCTGCAACGATCGGAAAAGATGGTAGGCGGATGGAGCAATATCAGGTGAATAAAGAAAATGAGGCAAAACTTCCCCATTGGAACTCATGACCTTTTCGTGAGTGACTATTGCTCTACGCGGTCTCGCGTTATCACGTTGCAGCACTACACCCTACACCCAGTGTCCGAGTTTTGAAATGTTTCCCAACTTCTGAAGGCATGAAATGATTGCGGTATGGGTGGCCCTGAATTGTTGACCCAATTCTCTCGTGGGGACTTTGAATTGGCCTCCACAGCGTCTTTAATGGCGTTTCCATCAATTGATTTTAGCCTTCCCGAACGTGGACGATCTGACAGGTTAAAGTTTCCAGAAGAATATTTCGCAAGCCACCGTTGACATTTTCGATCATTCAGAACATTCATCATTCAGATAGTTCCAATATTCCTCAGCTTCTGCGGCTGAGTTCCCTTTTTTGAATTCATAGAGCATGCAGTGTTTCAGATGCTCCTCACAAATTTTCATTTTTTGAGGGCTGAGACAGTTAAACCTAATACCTTACCACTAATTACTATGTATGAAGGGCAAAGCAAGATATTACGACACCAATTCATCAAAAAAATCTAGAACTGTATACTTCTTAGTAGCCTGCAAAGTGATGAAGTAAAAAACGACATCACTTTCATTCCAATCAGATACATTACAAAAGATATGCTGAATTTAGATCACAGCAGACATGCTCATTAAGACCACAATAAACATCCTCATTTAGACTAGCATAGACACGCTAAAATT
The DNA here is from genome assembly GCA_014220935.1 of Platorchestia sp. MABIK. NCBI lineage: Eukaryota > Metazoa > Arthropoda > Malacostraca > Amphipoda > Talitridae > Platorchestia > Platorchestia sp. MABIK. The sequence goes on from JACJUY010007365.1 coordinate 19,576, forward strand.
GATTCTTGTCAGTTGCCTCTATCGCACGAAGAATTTTCTGCGCGACCAATGCTTTCAATAAAAAAGCTTTATTAAGCCGTGAGCAACAAGAACAATAGGCTGAATACGATTAGAATAATTGTCAATTGGAAACTAATGAGGGCTCCCAACTTATCATTACAATCTAGCGATGAGGATATTCTCCTTTTGTATCATTTGTCTCGTTAGATAGTGAAGTTTTCAGTGAACAGAAGTAAGAGTGTGTAATGTGTTTGCTGTTGCCAAACGATGGGTATACCAAATGGCAACTGATAACGAGTTCTTTTGGTCCACATCTGTCAACTCTGGACACACTGCCCGCACACCTTGTGAGGAGCCCAAGGCTTGTCTTGATCAACGAGTTTTGCTATAAAATATGCAAAATGGGTTGGCTTCACAAATGCGCGGGTGTTGCCCCTTGACTTGGAATGGTGACACGACCACACAGATATAACAAAAGGAGTGAGAGCAGCTTCGGCAGTTACGACGAGAAGAAGCAGGCGGCAGACGTGTGATCTCAAAGGCAATATATGAATGTAAGGATAACATTCATTTTGAATGCTATGTAGAGTGCGTGTGTGGTCGGAGAATAGGATGTTTAGGGCGTGTGGATGTGTAGATATTCGCCAATAATTTATCCTGCCGGTGTTAGCTGCCAAGCGTCATCACCTGAGCTGCGCAGGGTTACTCGAAGGTAAGCTCTATACAACAGAGAGCACGTGTCTCGTTACACTGCCTCCTGCTGCGGCACCTCCGGAGGTAGCTCAAGGGAGGAATTCTTGCATAAACCTGCAACGCATTCTCACATATACATTTCATAATGCTAGGAATAACTTGATATTCATTGCAGCCTTTTCAGGCTTCTAAAGTTAACTTTAAACTATTACTTAATCACTTAATGTTCTCAACGAACGAACAATGCTTATAGGAAAGTCGGAAAGAGAGTTTGACATAGTGTGTGTAGGGATACGACAAGGTGAAACGGAATGTTTCTACACCACCATGCTTTATTGGTTTTGGATCAATTTCACAAATATTTTTTCTTAAATTAAGTAAATGACAACCAACTGCTCGTAAATTGGGATAAATTTCAAGTGTTTGAAAAACTAGCCAAAAAACTGTGTTATGGATTGTAAATTGAAAATCAATTTGAGAAACAAACAACAAGTTTTGAATCGTATGAAATCTTCACAGATTAGGGTAACTATTTTATTTTTCTGTGCGTTCATGTTTTTGATCATCTTGCATTACTTGCATGTCACATGAGTTGTCTTCATTATTTCTCGTCATATTATAGTTGCTATTGTGCCATGTCTGTTACAGTCTAAATGAGCATGTCTATTGTAGCGTAAACGAGCATGTCTATTGTAGTCTAAATCAGCCAAACAACTCACCTCACCTCCAGCTCGCCTACCCCACCCCATGTACAGTCGAACACTTGCTACACATGGTAATTGCAACGTGCTCCACGCCTCGCAGAGCGTCATGTCTAAATATCTGCTTTACTCTTAGCCAGGCATCGTTTCATAATTTTATGCATGAAAAAGTTAGCAGCAGCAGTTTAGTTACACACCATTAATGACAGAAATAGGCATCAAATTTTGAAATAAATTTCCTTACATCAGAAAAACTTATGATTTACATTGTTCGAATTCCATAAATTGACTAAAATCACTAAATTATTATTAAAATGATACTCTATTTCCATTATAGCCTGACACTCTTAATAGAATCAAGTCCCCAGATTGGAAATTGCGTTGGAAAAAGTGTCATCGATAAATCTCTTATAAAATATAGGATCCTACGTTTTATCAGAGATATATCGATGACACTTTTATGCTCTTCCACGACACGTTTCATTCTGCCCAATTTCTTGATTATTTGAATTCGAAACATAGCAATATCAGGTTCACTGTTGAACCAGAGGTCGGTGGTAAAATTTCACTTCTAGATGTCCTAATTACTAAACGCGACGGAATTTTCTTAACTTCTGTTTAACTTACCTGGGTCATTCTTGTGGGAAAATTCCACAATTTCATTTTTACTTGACAGGGAACAAAAGTCGTTCATTTTAATTGGTTTATTCAATTGCCGTAAAGAGTAGCGTGTACCTTTAGGCTTGCGTAAAACTACACATCCGTAGATAGTTTTTAAATTTTTACATAGTGTGGTCGCTTAAAAAATGAAGTAGCAACGATGCTTTGCAACGTTACAGAAAAGAAAGAAAAAAAGAAAAACATTTTATTTCCAATAAAGTATAACATGAATAGTTGATACATTGGTTTTTAAAACACCTTAACATTAAACATCCTTATCTGATAATAACACATTGGTATCGTAATACTCGTGTAAAATGTTGAATCAAAAAATGATTGATTGAAAAGCACATCAAAAATGAGTTCCTTTCCTTTGCCTAATCAGATTTTGACAGTGCATTTGAATATAAGTTACTATAAGAGAACACAATCCTCGTAACGCTTAGTTGAAAAATGTATTCGTTTGCGCACATTTAAATTGAAATAAAAGCAAAAATCGCGTTTAAATACCTTAACACAGAGACCCTTAATTGCCATTCATACATGGTTATCGTTGGGTATCGTAATACCCACGTTAGTTAAGTGTTGAGACAAATGATTTAGATCCTTAATTGCTATTTACACATGGTTATCGTAATACCCATGACAATTGTCGAAAACATGATTCGGAGAAAAGCACGAAAAAATGAGTCCATTTTTGTCGCGGTAGTCGGATTCTGGTATTGCGTTTAAAATACAGGTGACTAAGAAAAGTATAATTCATGTGACGCATTGCTGAAAACCCTCTCGTTAGTGCGTACTCGGATTGAATTATGAGCATAAGAACATAGGAACTAGTGATACGAGTGTGAGGGATTGAAGTTAAAAGTAAAATGGGCAGATTTGATTTTTTTTTGCGTCCAGAACTAAGAGGTAGACAGTCGGGATTTGAGACAATTTTTCACACAGACGCATCATCTACTTGCCAAGTGGTGAGCTTCGGAAAGAACATAATATTCACTCTAACAAAACAAAATTGTTATGATATTTCTTACGCCAATAGTGCTGGCGTAATGAGTTCATCGGAGTCAAAGACATGAAAAGGATTGTTGTACAATGCTAGCCGTTACATTTTCAACATAGGTGGAGCCGTACAAAAAGTTAACTAGCCAAAATAGTGTCGTCAAAATGTATTCAGGAGAGTAAGAAAGTAAGAAGAGCAATTTAAGACCACAATAAGAATATGAAAAAATGATGTTCTTTAAAGTTGTTATTCTTCGAAACCTTGGCCCTTTTTTTTTAGTGTTTTAATGAAACGAAAAAAGAGAAAAAAGGATGCTAGAGTACCCTCACATTAACATCCTTTCTTTGCGGTGATTAATTTAGTTTTGAAAATGCAAATAAATATAAGTAACTAAGAAAAAATCCCAATGACACATAGTTTAAAACACACTTGTTAGGGTGCGCGTATATTGCATTATCAGTCCATAACATTTGTAGCGTAGCTGGAGCAATCCGAAAAGTTAGCTACCAAAAATTATTTCATCTTAATTCACTCACGGGCGTAGGAAAGTAAAAATTGCCGATGAATTACGTCGCACATTCAAATGTTTTAATATGAGCGAAAAATGCCATCAAAAATTTTGAAATTTAGACCATGACATGATATCTACACATGGGGGCAGTAATACTTATACTGGTCAATTTCTAAACAAACAAATGGTTGGTAGTTAAAAAGCACGTTTAAAATGCATTTCCTTTCGGTGCGTTGGTCTGATTTTGACAATGCATTTTATTACAAGTGGTCCAAAAATCATTGTGCGTGTGATGCATTGTTGAAGATACTTTTTTAAGTGCACTCCCGTATTGAAATTTGAGCTTACGAACATGGGAACTACTGAGATGAGGGATTATGGTGGAAAGTTAAGCGGGTAGATCCAAATTGTTTTTCGTCTTAGACTATGAGGTTGACGTTAAAGGTAATTTTACATTGTTTCGTATCAACTAGTCAGCTAAATAACTGGCCCGAATAAAATGAAATATTTTACAATAACACAAAAATTAAATTTCACATGCTACTAGGATTGGCACAAAAAAGTTCACCGGATTCAAATAGATGAGACGGATCGTTGTACAATACCAGCCATAACATTTGCAACACTCCTGGGACAAAACGAGAAAGTCAAAAACAACCTAAAATAGTGGGGCCAAAGTATACTCAAAGAGTGTACGGGACGGCACATTGTCACACAATATTAACTCGAGCATTTTAGGAAGGGAATAAGTTCTAAATATATTTATACACACACACACGTGCATATATATATATCCATACACATATATACACATATACATACATAGGAGCGTCACATGTGAGTACATACATTTACTTGATATTCGCATACAAGTAATCATATTGCATGTGTATAATGCAGATATGTCTTGATTGTTGTGTGACATAATGAAAAGATAAGATAATTAGCACTAAAAATTTTGACTTCTTTTTCAGTACGTACTGCGGTTTACGGTCATTGTGCAGACGCAAGATAGAGAGCTATTTTACTTTTGAATTCTCTAAGTGTTGGAGGGGTTTTGATGCTCTGGGGAGTTTATTCCACAGTAAGGCATCTGATACTGAAAGAGCTCTCTGCCCGATGTTAAATGAACGGTATTTGATTAAGACATCACGTCTCCTATTCGGCTTTAGGTTGGTGATGGTAGGGGAATGGAATTTCACTATTTCAGCATTGCTATGAGGAAGATGTAAAGAGGAGAATACGTATTTGGCTCTGTGCGCCAGAAACCTCTCCTGAATAGGAGCCCAGCCGAGCTTATTCAGGAGAGGTGTTACGTGATCATTCTTTTTAAATTTACCTTTGCATACAGCCTTAGCTGCAAAATTTATGCATTTTTTTAGATCTTTTTGGAGATATTTCGGTATATCTCCCCATACCAGGCTGCAATAATTAATACGTGATAAGGCCAAGGATTGGATGGCCAATAATCTAGATTCTTCGTCAAGCATACTTTTTATACGATTAAAAAACATTAAAGTCCCGTGAATTGTGTTGCAGGTTTTGCCAACGTGGGATTTGAAAGACATGTCTCTATCGAACCAAAAACCCAAATTTTTTACTTTTTCTGATGGGTGAATTTTATCATTTCCAATCGTAAGAGTTAGATCAAGATTTCGAATATTTTTTATTGTATCTTTTGACCCAAAAACAATTAATTGTGTTTTACTCGCGTTTAGCTTGAGACCATTTTGGTCGTACCATGACTTGAGGCTGATCAGTAGGGCTTCAGCTCTATTTTTCGTTTGTGGTATTTCTGCTACAGAGCTTGTCATTGCAATTTGGACATCATCAGCATACATAGAAATTCGCGTGTTAGAAGGCATTGGAGGGAAATCGTTAATGAAAATAGAAAACAATAGCGGACCCAGAATCGATCCTTGAGGAACACCAAAGTTATTTTGAAGGAATGGGGACAACTTGTTATCTAAGAGGACTGCATGAGATCGATTTGATAGGTAGCTTTTAAACCAATGCGTATCAACTCCTAAGTTCAGTATTTTTCGTAGGAGTTGATCATGTTCGATGCTGTCGAATGCTTTAGAGAGATCGAGTAGCAGCAGAAGTGTTACATTATTTTGGTCAATTTCGCTGTATATTTTTTCAGTGATATTGAGCAGGGCATCTTGAGTGCTAGTCTTCCTCCTATAGGCATATTGATTTCGATGAAGTAAATTTGACTCGTCCAAGTGAGATGACAGTTGATTCGTGACTACTTTTTCAAATATTTTGGACAGGACAGGTAAAAGGCTAATGGGCCTGTAATTTGACGCTGTATTTATGTCACCAGTTTTATGCAACGGTCTAATTATGGAGTGTTTCCATTGATTTGGAAACTTATTAGTCGCTATTGTTGTGTTGATAATCAACCGAATCAGTGATGCTGTGACTGGAAAACTGTCTTTGATGTATTGAAGGTTGATTCCATCATGTCCGACTGCTTTTGTGTTTTTCAATGAGTACAAAATAGTCCGTAACTCTGGTAANGATTTGTACTTGTTTTCCTACGCCATGTATGATATGTACTTGTTTTCCTACGCCATGTGTGATATGCACTTGTTTTCCTACGCCATGTATGGTATGCACTTGTTTTCCTACGCCATGTATGCATAATATGCACTTGTTTTCCTACGTCATGTATGATATGTACTTGTTTTCCTACGCCATGTATGATATGCACTTGTTTTCCAACGTCATGTATGATATGCACTTGTTTTCGGTTCCCAAATAGACTTAAATATAAGTGTATTTTTTTAATTAGAATAACTCATTTCTGATCAGACTGTAAAATATTTGGGGCATTTTGTCAAAATTGGAGTGGCCTATTTGTTGATTAACCTCAAAATAACTAAGGCATTTTTTCTAAATTGGGTGACGCGGTTAGACTTTAAAATAATTAAGGTATTGTTTTAAATTGGGTAGCCTATTTCAGGCTAGATTTTAAGATAATTAAAATACATATTTATTTAATCTATGGTTGGCCATAGGGTGATAGACTTTAAAATAATTAAGGTTTTATTTCAAAATTACGTAACACTTTGAGGTTGCGCACATATAATGGCGTCCCTGTCACTCACCGTATTTCATTTCCTAACGTTTCCTAACATCTGTACTCGATTTTCATCATTGATTCTTATCTGAAGATGAAAACGCTTTTTGTATTCCTTACTCCATAAATTTTTTTGTCATTTTTTTTCAATGGAATCACCTCAAGTCGAAAATTTCCTACGAATTTGCTGAAAAAACACAATTTTCTATTGATTTCGTCAGTAAACAGCTGGTCAATGATTGGGCTAAATTTCTAAATTTCTCAACGATCCGGGAAAAAATTCCTAGTATTTCAATGACCGAGTATAAACCAACAGTTTTCAACACTCGTGTAAAAATCTACAATGTTTCAACGACCGAGTAAATATCAACAATTTATCAACAATCAAGTAAATATTAAGAGTTTTCAACGATCAAGTAGAAATCAATATTTTTTACTATCAACCACGAATTAACAGTTTTTTCCGATCAAGTCGAAATCAAGCTTTTCAACGATTTTAGACTATCAACAGAAAAATCGTTAGTTGTCGAATGACCGAGTATAAATCAACGGTTTATCAACGATCAAGCACAAATCAACAGTTTATCAACGACCGAGTAAAAATCAACGGTTTACCAAGGACCGAGGATATATCAACAGACGGAAGGCACGAATGCAAACTGGTTTCCTAGCAGTACATCGGAGCGCACGCTCGTCGTACGTCAGATGGTTCTCCTGGACGTCATATGGTGCAGCTGTAGAGACGCTCTTCCATGCAAGTACCAGGTGGTGTGTACCGTGTACCATGGTACCAGTGTGCACGTACCAATGGTTCTGAGGCATGGTTACCAGTAAAACCACAGTAAACGTACCAAAGATTTCACAGTGCAAGTACCAGTGATATAACAGACGAGTACCAGTGGTATCACGGATAGGTACGAGTGGTATCACAGACGTGAACCAATGGTATCACAGATAGGTACCAGTGGTATCACAGATAGGTACCAGTGGTATCACGGATAGGCACCAGTGGTGGTACGGAGCAGGTAGAAATGGCATTGTGAGAGCAGGTATAAATGGTTTGAGTATCAGTGATACCATATTAAAAGTACTAAAGATACCGCGGTGTTGGGACAAACCCATTTCAGGTTCGGCGTCAAACTGATTAGGTTATTCTTTAATTAAATTATAGGCATCTATTTCAGGATAGACTTTAAAGTAATTTAGGTATGTTTACTTCATCTAAAATATTAAGGTCCCACAAAGAAATTTCTCAACTTATGCTTTCAAATCATTTGAAATGAACTGGTGACTATTATTTCCAGATTTGTACGAATATGTAATGCCCTAATCTGCACCCAGAAGTAAAATTTACCCCAACAGCTTACCCTACACTGCAACTAAAGCCAAAGTTTTCCCAAATGCTTCCATTAAACTGTACCCTAACGAAAAAGTTACCCTATGTCCCAGAAGTAAAAGTCACCCCAAGTGTCTTCCCTAAGCTGCAGACTATCACCTAGACTCGGAAGCGGGACATCCGATGCGGAAGGGGTACAGCCGGAAAGGCTGGGCGAGACCGAAGGCTGCAATTGGGTTAAATGGGCGAGATGCTCGCGTTCACGCATCACCGGCCAATTAAATAAAGGGAAATAAGATAAAATGGGTCAGTTCCTACCCAGGGTAATGCCCCGCATCCTTCTCGCGGCAGCACTTCGCAGGATCTCGCGGGGTGCAATTGCGGGCTACAGCACGCAGGTTGCGAGTGGTGGGCTGTGTTGTGCGATCTTCTCGATGCTCGTGTGTGGTATGTGTTATTGATCCCCATTTTCAATGCTCCTACATTTCGATGATCCCCATTTTGAAAATTCCAAAATTTTAATGTTCCCTATTTTCATCATTCTTACATCTCAAATCTTTCCATTTTCACCACTCATCATAGCATATACCCGTTATTGCCTATATACCCCGTCTTCCAAACACATCATTTAAGATTTTCAGTTTTTCACATTACAACAACCGTCATTACAACCACCGCCATAACAACCACCGCTACTAGAACCACCGCCATAACAACCACCGCCACTACAACCACCGCCACTACAA